>JADLZL010008170.1:0-25217 GCA_015844335.1 Chrysopogon serrulatus | reverse complement strand
ATACTGCATGTCTACTGAAAACTTATTTTGTTACGCACTTACCGAAGATGCATGGAGGCATGGAGCTATATGTACTAGTCCAGATAAAGGGTCACGGTCCTTCTTATGGGAGGGTAACATACGCGACCACCTGAACAATTTGTGCCTTAAAATTTATGTAATGTAAATGGTTTCATCATATAGGCTTCAATACATATACTGGTGGATTTTTATTTACACCATTGTTGGACCCATATAAACGTACAGTTCTAATGTATGAGCACAGCAGTGGCGGAGCCAGGAATTTTATAGAGCCTGGGCGAGACAAAATATTATGTTTTTTTTTACCGAACGAGACAAATTGTTATGTTAATATAGTAAGATCAATCCATGCCACTAAGTAAAAAGATGACGTGACACTGCAAATAAAAGAGAGAAGAAATGGATTTCATAGCTACTAGAAATCATATCTCCGATATGGTATACAATTGGACAAAAGACTATTATACAGAAACTATTCATTAAGAATATGCTACTTTCTCTTGATAAAAAAAAGAATATGCTACTTTCTACTTTCTATTTTTACTGCCTACATAAATCAATAGACATAAAAACTATATGTGGTTTCTTTATTATTATTAGTGTCCTAACCAAACAAAATAGTAGAACAAATAATTATATAATATACAAGCAACATTAGACAATTAAAATAATTTTAAATTGTAAAATAAAATAATTTGGCTATTTGGGCTAGCATGCGCAGGGCAGTGCCGGCATTGGGCACGACACAGCGTCACAGGCCGCAGCCTTTTGCCTCCGTTGCTGGTCGTAGCTTCATGGTTCCATGCGTCGATCATTGCATGGTTCATGGCGATGGATGGACGATGCAAAGGCTTGGACCATTGAAACACGGTCTTGATTAATTAAGTACTACTAGTATGTACAGCAGCAGCCAGCAGAGGAGCCCGGCCACCGGCCCAGGGTGGCCGGGCCTTGGCTCCGCCAGTGAGCACAGATCCATACACGAAAATAAAGAAGAGACTCAAGGACATTGTGAAAAGTAAAAAAGATGAATAGAAAAATTACTTTGCTCTTTAATTAATATTAGGTATAGATAGGTATTGAACTACTAAGTTGATGATGATGATTAAAATTAAGAAAGACTCACATTGGGGAACATACTAGTATTGGCGCCCTCTCGGCCTCTCTTGATTTTGCTTCAACAAGCTAACTCGATCTGTCTGTTCTACTTCTATATGTAACCTTCACCCACTAGAGTTATGGTGAACACATGATATGTATGCATGCTTTTGTTTATAGAAAACCATAGTATGATATAATTAAAAAAAAGGGTTACATGCATTTCCAGTGATTGAGAAAGCTAATAATAAGTCAGATCACGCGACAAAAAGTACTACGAATTAAATGGCGTGTGCCGACATCGATCCATCTGTATTATTATTATCATTTCTTTGCTTGCAGCGGGCACACACAACATGCATTGTGGCATGGGCTCGTTTTCTTTTTGACGCCGACACCATACCATATTGTTCTACCTCTGCTACTGGATCTTCTCAATATATATAGCAGATCTTGACCGGTGTTTCCTTTATTTGTCCAGCTATGTATGTATGTTGAATTTTATTCTAGGCATACATGATCTGATTTATCTCTGCTAGTTACTTGTGTCTTAAGGAGGAGGGTGATTACAACAATCTACCACTACTACAGAACAGGCCTTTGGTCACTTGGGCAAAATGAGCAATAGCTCCCCGAAAATTGGCGCTTCGGGACTAAAAAAGTCCCCCCCCTATGCGACACCATAGCCACCATACGGCTGGGGACTTTTAGTCCCGGTTGGTGTTACCAACCGGGACTAAAGGTCCATCTTTAGTCCCGGTTAGTAACACCAACCGGGACTAAAGGTTTTGTCCTCGATGCAGACACCAAATAGGGACTAAAGATGGGACTTTAGTCCCTGGTTGGTGTTAGGGACCGGGATTAAATCCCCCCCCCCATATTTGAATCCTTCTTCCTCCCCTGGCCGAGCTGCCCGAGCTCACTTTCTTCTTTGTTCTTCATGTTCTTCATGTGTTCTTGATTGATTTGTGCTCACATCTCCGGCTATTGATTCATTTCATCACTTCTACGCCGTCATTTACTTGTTTAGAGGTTACTAACTTCATCTTCTCAAGTTTTAGCTGCAGGTTATCTCATTTTGTGGTGTTATACATGTGGTTTTTTATTTTTGATTTCTACACTATTTTAAACTCCAATCACTTCATCGTTTAAATATTTTAATGTAGATAACTACAATTAAGATCCTAAAAATTAGTATACACCATTTATTACTATTATGTCTACCATATGTTTTGGTTTAGTTAGTAAAATACTAAATTTATGGTTTCTCATTATAATTAGTTTTTTAAAAAATAACATTTGATAATACTTTAGTTTATAATTTGTGATCTGGTTAATTAGTTAATTATAACTAAGTATAAATAATATATTTGAAGGATTATTTAATTATAACTAAGTATGAATATAAAATTTGTTTAGGAAAAATAAGAATGGAGAATTTTAGGTTATGTGTTAGTTATTTACTTCGAATACTTTATTTTTTGAAATTTGTGATCGGGTTTATTAGTTAATTTAAACTAGTATGCATGCCACATTTCATGATTAGTTAGGAAAAATAAATAACTTTGTGACCGGGTTAATTAGTTAATTATAACTAGTATGCCTACCAAATTTCTTGATTATTTAGAGAAATAGAGAACTTTGGTGTTTTTTTAAATTTTGCTTGTTGAGAAAAATTAGAAATAGAGAATTTTAGGTTATTTGTTACTTTTATTTCTGTAGTAAAAATTAGAAACTTATTATACTTTATGTTGCAATGCAGACAATGACACGTGGTTGGATGTATAATGCCGATCGCCGCTCTAAAGAATTCATTGATGGTGTGCATTATTTCTTAAGAGTGGCCGAGGAAAACAAGCGGGATGGATTCATACGTTGCTCATGTGTCTTGTGTCAGAATTTGAAAGAATATTCTAGCTCTAGAAATATTCACTCACATTTGTTGAAGTCAGGTTTCATGCCAAACTATATTTGTTGGACCAAGCATGGAGAAACCGGGATAATGATGGAAGAATGTGAAGAAGAACAAGAACAACCGGAGCCCGACGACCTTATTGCTCAATTCGGTGGCTTCGATGATACAAAGAATGGGAGAAGTCAAGAAGAGGGAGGTGCTCCCCGTGAAGGTGATGCTCTTGGTGATGCCATTCGTGATGCAATGTAAAGAATGTGAAAGTGAAAAAGAGAAGGCAAAGTTTGACCGCATGCTAGAAGATCACAAGAAATTATTATACCCATCCGCCCAAGATGGGCAAAAAAATTGGGTACAACACTGGAGTTGTTGAAATGGAAGGCACAGAATGGTGTATCCGATAAGGCATTTGGACAGCTTATTGAAGATCCAAAAAAGATGCTTCCGAACCCTAATGAGTTGCCCACCACTACGCATTTAAGCAAAACAAGTCGTCGTCGTCCATTGGGTTTAGAAATCCGTAAGATACATGCATGTCCTAACGACCGCATCCTATACCGTGGCAAGGACTACGAGAATTTAGAGGAATGCCCCGTATGTAAAGCATCACGGTATAAGATCAAAGCGAGATGACCCCGGCGATGTTGAGGGGGAAGAACGTCCTAGGAAGAAAATGCCCGCAAAGATTATGTGGTATGCTCCTATAATACCTCGTCTGCAAACGCGTCTTTTTCGAAACAAGGACCATGCAAAGTTGTTGCGGTGGCACAAAGAAGACCGTAAGGTAGACAACATGTTGAGACACCCCGCGATGGGTCTCGGTGGAGAGCAATAGATAGGGAGTTTCCGTGTTTGCAAAAGACGCAAGAAACTTGAGGTTCGCTCTAAGTACGGACGGTATGAATCCTTTTGGTGAGCGTAGCGGGTCATAGCACTTGGCCTGTTACACTATGTATCTACAACTTTCCTCCATGGTTATGCATGAAGCGAAAGTTCATTATGATGCCGGTGCTCATCCAAGGGCCGAAGCAACCGGGCAATGACATTGATGTGTATCTAAGGCCATTGATTGAAGAACTTCTACTTTTATGGAGCGAAACAGTGTTCGTATATGGGATGAGTACAAACAGAACACTTCGACCTGCGAGCACTCGTTGTTTGTGACAATCAATGATTGGCCTGCTCTAAGTAATCTTTTCGGGCAGTCAAACAAGGGATATAATGCATGCACACAATGTTTTGATGATCTTGATAGTATATATTTGAAAAAATGCGAAAGGTCGTGTACCTTGGGTATCGTCTATTTCTTTCTCGTGAATCACCCGCTTAGAAAGAAAGGCAAGCATTTTAAAGGTAAGGCGCACCACCGACTCAAGCCTCGCAACAGAACTGGAGAAGATGTATTTGAGATGGTTAAGGATGTGAAAGTAATTTTTGGTAAGGGACAGGGCAGCCAACCGGTTCCAAAAGATGCAAATGGGTCATGCACCCATGTGGAAGAAGAAGTCAATATTTTGGGAGCTACCGTATTGGCAAGTCCTAGAGGTCCGTAATAATGATCGACGTCATGCACCTGACAAAGAATCTTTGTGTGAACCTTCTAGGATTTATGGGTGTGTATGGGAAGCCTAAGGATTCACTTGAAGCACGACAAGACTTGCGGCGTATGGAAGAGCGAGACAACCCCGCATCCGTAGAAGACAGATGATGGACGCTAATATTTAAGACCTGCTAGCTACACTCTTAGCAATGAAGAGAAAGAAATTATGTTTGAATGCTTAAGCAAAGATCAAGGTTCCATCCGGATTCTCCTCTAATATAAAAGGTATAATAAATATGCCCGAGAAGAAATTTCTCGCACTTAAAGTCGCATGACGCCCATGTGCTTATGACGCAATTGCTTCCAGTTGCATTAAGAGGAATTCTACCTCCACATGTACGCCTAGCAACCTGTTAAGCTATGTGCATTCCTCAATGCAATTTCTTAGAAGGCAATCAATCCAATCGGAACTTGCCGCTTTGCTCTGAGAATGATGTGGTTCAATGTCTTGTCGCCTTTGAGTTAGTATTCCCTCCATCCTTCTTTGATATCATGACACACCTCCTAGTTCATGTGGTCAAGGAGATCAATATTCTTGGTCCTGTGTTTTACGCATAATATGTTTCCTTTCGAGAGGTTTATGGGAGTCCTGAAGAAATATGTCCACCAAATAAGTGCTCGCCCGAAGGAAGCATCGCAGAGGGCTATGGGGACGTAGGAGGTCATTGAGTTCGTGTTGAATTCATTCCCCGAACTTGACCCAATTGGTGTTCCCCAATCACGACACGAGGGGAGACCGAGCGGAAAGGGAACAATTGGAAAGAAAACCTACATCGGGTACGGGGGGGGGATTGTTTCAATAAAGCACACTACACGCTTCAAAACTCATCCGTGGTGGAGCCGTATGTCAAGAAACACAAGGACTTTCTACGATCTCGCCCCGTGAGAAGAATAAAGCTTGGCTTATGCGTCAAGACATGGACACTTTCGGTGATTGGTTACGAAAAAGAATGTCGTGGGCAATGACCGATTGATGAGCAACTATATTTGTTGGCTAGGCAACCATCATGGCACATCCTCACGCACAAAGGGTACGAGATAAATGGAAATACATTTTACACCCTAGGCCAACATAAAAAAAAAGCACGAACCAAAAAAAAGGGGTTCGTGTAGACGCCACCGAATCCGAATGGAAATGCATACAAACATATTATGGCCGTATAGAGGAGATTTGGGAACTAGACTACGCACCTAATTTTAAAGTCCCTTTGTTCCTAAGTGCCAATGGGTCAAGAATACCGGAGGCGGGGTAACAATTGACAAAGACTATGGAATGACAACAAAGGGACCTCAACAATGTTGGATACAAAGGTGAACCATTCGTCCTTGTCTGCCGATGTGAATCGGGTATTCTATGTGAAAGACATGTCTACAAAAATGTAAGAGAGAGGGAAAAATGACAACAAATCAACGAATGAGTCAAAACGCCATATAGTTCTCTCGGGGAAAAGAAACATTGTGGGAATTGATGACAAGTCGAGATATTTCGAGGAAGATTATGAAAGGGATGACCGAATCACGCCTTTCAATGTGACCAAAGATCCGAGCATCATGATAAATGCCGAGGACACTCCATGGTTACGCCAAGATCATGACCAAGGAACATACGTCAAAAAGAAGATCACTACATTGTGCCCGCCTAATAAATAGAGTGTATTAGAGTATGTGTATGTGACAATTGTAACATAAGATGTTTATATTAGTTGTTCTTAATTTATATCATTTCAAATATTGACATGACATGTGGGATGCAAAGATTTTATATTTAAGTTTGCTATTATAAGGGATGAAAAGATTTTATGTTCTCAAATTTATTATGAAAGCAATTAGACAAAAAAGAAATGGAGCTGTCATTTTTTAACAAATTAATACCTAATATTTTATGTACTATGCAATTAACAAAATTAATATAATTATTATAAGCATAAATAAATAAGAAAAAGAAAAAATCTTTTAAAAAATAATCCGATGTAATGGTCAATATCACGTATATCACGATTTTGGAGATAAATAATGATAAATAAATAGAATTTACGTTTAAATAATGCACAAACAAATTTTCTATCAAAAACACCTACTTTAAGATATTTAAATTAAGTAATATATTTTTGCATTAACAAAATACTAATTATTTTTTATATTTAAGTTTGCTATTATAAAGGAATGAAAGATTTTATGTTCCAAAATTTATTATAAAAGCAATTAGTCAAAAAAAATGGAACTGTTATTTTTAAGAAATTAATACCTAATATTTTATTTACTATGCAATTAACAAAATTAAAGTAATTATTGTAAGCATAAATAAATAAGAAACTGTAATCTCAAGCTTGTTGGGCAAAAACACCTTTAGTCCCGGGGCACACCACCAACCGGGACTAAAGGTGACCTTTAGTCCCGGTGCCAACCACCAATCGGGACTAAAGGTTGGACTTTAGTCCCTTGGTGATTGGCACCGGACTAAAGGTCCTTTTAGTCCCGATTCGGGCTAGCACCGGACTAAAAGTTGCCTCGTATATAATCACCACGCCGTTTTCCTCCTCCGGACTCCACCCGATCGAGGTTGTCCTAACCGCCGCCCATCCGTCGTCTCGCCCTAAATCCCCGGCGCCGCTTTGCCTTTGCCTCCTTCTCCCCTTGTAGCGCCGTCGACCGGAGGAGCGCCGCCACCGCCACCCCTCGTCCCGAGCGGAGCACGCGCCCCGGCGAGAGGGCCGCTGCAGCCATCTTCTCAGCCCCGCCCGCGCCACCACCACCCATTCTTCTCCGGGCGGGAGCGCGCCGCCTCCATCTTCCCGGCCCAGCAGAAGCCGCCGCCGTTCAGGAGGCGCCCCGCCCGGCCGTCCTCACCCTCCCGAGCGCGGCCGCCGCCTCCTTCTTCTCGGCCCGAGGCCCGCCCGATCTCCCTCCCTCAACCGTGCGCCGCGGCGTCTAAGTCCTCTCACCTTGCTTTGCGCCGCCGTCCTCGTCTCCCCGCGTTCTTCTCCGGCCAGGAGGCCCGCCGCCTCTTCTCCTCCGGCCAGAGCAGGGGGCGCTCGGCCTCCTCTTCTTCTCCGGCCCGCGAGAGCCGCCCGTCGGCGTCTCAGCAGGAGCCGCGCGCACCGAGGCACGCCGGCCAGTGAAGCCTCCGCGCCGTCGTCGTCCTTCACGCGCTTGACGGTGAGCGCCGCCATGCTGTGTTATGTGTTGCGTCGGCCATCGAGTCGATCGCGTTTGTGTGTTTGTGGACGGCCATCGAGCCGAGGACGATGCATGTATGTGTGTTGTGGCCGAGAGCATCTCCATGCAGGACTTGTCGAGAGAAAGAGAGCACACGTACACGCGACGAACGATATTCGTGAGCGAATCAAAACAATTTATTTTATTCGAAACCCTAACGACGTCCTAACGACCTAGCGACGACCGGACTTATAATATAATTATGTCTAGTTACTTGACACCGGATTACAAGTATAACTTATAATATAATTAACTTTATTAATGGTAACTTGACACCATAAATTTATTCGAAACCCTAACGACTTAGCGAGCACGAACGGCCGTAATTTTATTTGAAACCCTAACGACTTAGCGACGCGATCTATCGACGACTTAGCGACGAATCGGACGAACCAAGCGATGACCTAGCGACGGCCACCGGACGAACCAAGCGACAACCTAGCTTAATTAATCGGACGAACCAAGCGACAACCTAGCGACGGCCCGGACGAACCTAACGACCAACCGGGAACAACAACACCACGGCGACTTAGCGAGTTAGCGGCGACCGGACGAACAAGACACGACTTAGCGGCGACCTAGCAATGACCGGACGAACCTTATATATATGATATCAAGTAACTTACATATATATGATGTCAAGTAATTTTATTATGTAACTTCATTATGTAACTTCATTATGTAATTTCAAGTAACTTTATATCAAGTAACTTTATTAATAGTACTTTTATTTAACTTTATTAATTTTCTCATATCACATGACTTTATTATGTAACTTTATGTCCAAAGAACTTTATTAATAGTACTTTTATTTAACTTTATTAACTTTCTCATATCACGTGACTTTATTATGTAACTTTATGTCCAAGTAACTTTATTAATAGTACTTTTATTTAACTTTATTAACTTTCTCATATCACGTGACTTTATTATGTAACTTTATGTCCAAAGAACTTTATTAATAGTACTTTTATTTAACTTTATTAACTTTCTCATATCATGTGACTTTATTATGTAACTTTATATCAAGTAACTTTATTAATGGTACATGACAAATTGAATTCTAACATCTTATAATTAACAACTTTTACGTAAATGGCCGATCCGAATGATAACATGGATGAGGCAATGATGGACATAATCAACAAATGGCGGCAACCAAAATCCCCAAGTCCAAGGTGATGGAAATGAACAAATAGATGATGGGAGTCGATTTCCGATTATGAAGAACTTGTGGGAGACAATCCCGATGAGGTCTATCTACAATCTAGTCTATATGTATATACATGAAATTAAAAAGAATGGCTTTTGTATTAATATGTTTATGCTTGTTTGTGTAGCCCTCTGGATCAGCGACAACTAACCACCGGAGTAGTAGAAAAGTCACGAGGCCCGAAGAAGCCGTTGGAGGGTCGGTACATTCTGGCCGGAATTTGACGAGGGTACAGGCCAAGTACTTGGGGAACATTCAAAGAAATTTGTTGCGCACCGTGGGTACCTTGTAAGGGACAGGCTCCCGATCGGCTCTCGAGAATGGAGACAACGGAAAGATGATCCTAATATTAGTTTTGTCTCGGATCGTGACAAGGAATTGCTTTGGCTAGATATCCTTCAACATTTCACGCCGATACACGGATGAAGCTTTGAAGGAGAAGGTTCAAATTTGGGCTATGCGCAGAAGATGGCCAAACAATTTTAGGCTTGGAAGAAGAAACGCACAAGACTTTTTGTTGCAAATAACCGGACACCGGATTTCACCAATAAGGCCTACGCCAAGTTGAGGCCTTTTTGGGATGAGTTCGCATGCGGTTCAAGAACTCGATGAGGGTCGAACACGGATGATCCGTAATCGAAAAAATGCTAGACACAAGCAATACCACCATCACTTGGGTTCGGGTGGCTACCGGGATGCTATTCCCAAGTGGCGTAAGGCTGGAACAGGAGATTGTTGACAAGGGGATGGAACCGTAATCACCGCATTGGCCTGAAGCGCCAAGTATTGGTTCTCCTGGTCATGGGGGAACCCCGGACCTAGAGACCGGAAAGGTAGTGTACGGCGAGAAGCTGCGAGAGAGTGGGACAGAGAAGAATGGCCTATGCCCGAGGATTAGTTGAAAGTGGCGCCTGGCAGCCAAATAGAGAGAAGGATGAGCTGACATACGCCCTGGAGACTGTTGAACACGGTGGGCGAACAAGAGACTATGGGGAGATATCGTGGGAGCATGGCTTCCCTCAAGATAGACCCACTTATAGAAGCCGCCAAAGAAAGAAGGAAGAGGAGACAGAGCGATTGCGTAGGTTGGAGGCAATGGTGATGGAGTCACAAGCAGCGGCTCGTGAAGCGATACAACGAGAGAAAGCACTTGAAGAGAGAATGAACGAGGAAATCAAAAGGCAAGTGCAGGAAGCAGTAAGTTCTATGCAAAGGCAAACTACATCGAGCACGGAGTCAACATTAGCCCCCCCCGTCCGTTTGAAAAGCGCTTGCGCTTCCACGGAGGTGCCAACTATTCAAGACGACGTGGGGCTGCGCTTTCCGGTGGATGACGCCACCGAAGCTAAGACAACATGTGAGCTGCATATTCCACGGGGGGCTGCCACAAATATGGTTGTTTGTCGGTGTTGTAACTCATATCGACCCTACGAAGACACCAAGAATCCATGGGGCGATAGTTCCAGCTGGATATGCTAGTGTCTCGGTGGATAGAGTTGTCAAAGGCTTCGAAAATGTGCAGCTTGAGATAGAAGGAGGTGATGGAGAGAAGACTCTAGGACAAGCGAGAGAAGGCTTTCATTTGTTGGCGCAAGCGCTACATCATTATTCCCGGGGCATCACCTAGTAGTCTACCACCACCTCCTCGTCATGAACCTAACCCTAGGTGCGGATGAAACTTGATGATACATTTAATCACTAACTTTATTTTGCATTCCCTTAGTTAGCGGTTTACTCATATACCTCTTTGGTTTCACAGTGGTCACCAACATGTCATAGTGTTTGCGGGTGATAATGAGGCGAAGGTAAAGACACGGCCGCATCGCCTCGGTACGCAACGCCGCCTCCTCGGGCTGCAACGCCACCACCTCGGGCCGCAACACCACCACCTCGGGCTCCAACCCCGCCACCACGTGCTCCAACGCCGCCTCCTCGGGCTCCAACCCCGCCACCTCGGGCTCCAACGCCGCCTCCTCGGGCTCCAACCCCGCCACCTCGGGCTCAAACGCCGCCTCCTCGGGCTCCAACACCGACACCGGCTGCCCCCTCGCCTCCACGTCGGGCTCCAACCCCCCCCACCGCCGCCCATCGCTCCCACACGTGGCTCCAGCGTCGAAACCGGTGGACCCACCATTGAAGAAGAGGCCGGCCACACGATCAAATGTGTCGGCCGCCCAAAGCCCAAAAAAAAAAGCCTCGAGAAGAAGAAACAACCTGTCATTCCTAAGAAGCTATCCTATGAGAAGACCGGTGCGTAAATAGAAGCTTCGGTAAAGTCGAGGTGGTGGGCGGTTTCTTTAAGAGACTTAAGGATGAAAGAGAATCCAAGCGGAACCCCGAGAAGCCCTACCTCTTGCTAAAGCCGAAAAAATCTACGGCAAAGGGTTGAGGCTCAACAAAAAAAGAGGCGTGCAAATCGGAAAGAATCGTCATCTTTATCCGACTATGAGCGCACTCTAACCAAATCCCTAGAAGGAGAGAAGAAAGGAAAAAGAGCACGCAAGGGTGTAGCACAGCTCGGGAACAATCAAAACAATCGCCCCCGCTAGTCGTTGGGAATCAATATGGTTCAAACATCGACGTGCTAGACCAGCGATTACCTCCCTCAGTTTGAACTATGAGAATCTTGAAACTTTTTTCGAGGACACCGGTCTTACCTTATCCCAAATGATAGCTGGGGCAGCAATTAAAAGTGCAAAAAAAATTGATCATTATCGAAGACATATGAATATGGCAAGAGTCCATTGCAACCCCCAAGCGCCTTCAAAAAACTTGGCACGCAGATGTACTTACTAAACAAGTGGTACCTCGATGCGTGTGGCGTAAGAGCGATGACTATATTTGCGTCCGAATTAGAAACCATCATTACTTCCGTGGTGATGATGTTATTTATGTTCAATTTAATGAGCTACACCGGCTATGCCACATGGACGCCTCGACAAAGCTCTAATCACCGCTTCGTCGTAAGTGATTCTTTCTTTTTTAATAATGTCATCAGAAACTTATCATGTATATGTATAACTAATTACGTAAACCGGCTATACATATGCGTAAACATGATGAGAGACCTCGAGCTAGAAATGACAAGGAGGTTGGATTTGTAGATCCTTATGTTGTATTCAAAGACCCCAAGACTCCGCATGCCATATGGAGAGTTCAAACGGAGAGAAATCTACGGAGGTACTTGATCAATCAAAAGGATAAAAGATATATACTCTTTCCCTATAACTTTAAGTAAGTATCATTATCGTGTACGTGCATATTCTATTAACCCAATTGATGAGATCGGTGTGAAGATAAATAATTATTTTGCCTACACACAAATGCAGCTTTCATTGGATACTAATTGTGATTGATCTCGGCAATCTCATTTGATAATCTATGACTCGTTGAGAAAACCAATTGGAAGATTACCAAGGAATAATAGATATTATCCAAGGATAATTTCGATCTCTAAATATTACTTTCAGCTCTTTAACTCTGTAATAGATAATTAATAATGATCGTTTTATTGCTAGGGTTTGGGCTTGGTTCATGCAAAACACCGTCCAGATTTAAAAGCGCCACTTTCGAAGCCTATCCTACATCGGTGGATTCTACAAAGAGCCACAGGGGCAAAAATTTATCACGGATACTATGTCTCAAGCGAATTTCTAAATGTCTATGAAAAAGATCAAATCTTGAGCACGCAAAAGTATGTAACATGTATATATAATAAGTTCATTTCAATTATTTGTTGCTATTTAATAAATCTTATACATATCTATAACTTTTTTCTTTAATGATTAGTATAGGAGACGTGGTTGAGGGAGAAGGTGTTGACTGAAGTCCGCCTAAAAGGAATTCGAGGGGAGACAATCGCGGGATTTCTTAACGACCAAGTCCTAAATCCCGCCGGCGAGTACTTCTTCAACCACGACGAGCCACTCAAACCAAACCAAGATGATCATTTGTATGATGCTTGAGTGGCGGAGAACAATTAAGTTGTAAATACTTTATCCGTGATTTTGAGACATGTAAATTTTATATCATAGATCTATAGATATGTATAATATATAAATAGTGTTATGTATTTTATTTATATGTAATGATCTAAATTATAAATTATAGGTGCTTGGCGTCTACATAAACAAGCAAATAACAATACGCATTCGAAAATAATAATAATACAATTGTAAACCGAAAAAGGGAAAACCAAAAGAAAAGAAAAGAAAAAAGAAAAGGAAAAAGAAAAGAAAAAAAAAAAACTCTTTAGTCCCTGTTGGTAACACCAACCGACTAAAAAAAGCGCGCCAGTGGGGCACCACTGGCGAGCCCTTTAGTCCCGGTTGGTGTTACCAACCGGGACTAAAGGCGGACCTTTAGTCCCGGGCAGCGAACCAGGGACTAAAGGTGGGACATTTAGTCCCGAAACCTTAGTCCCGGCTCCGCATCCGGGGCTAAAGGCCCTTGAGCACCGGACTACAGCCCCGTTTCGTAGTAGTGTAATTGATGGTATTTCGTGTACTTTTTTTTTTAAAGAAAAGGTCATCGGCGTGGCATGCATAAAATAAAGCTAGATGAACAATGTGTCGGCATGAGATGAGACCGACTTACTTCAATGAACAAAACGTTGACTGGCATTAAGGATGAAAACTCCGGTGATGTGTACTGTTAGTTATATATACACGCAAGGCAAGAATCCACAAAATGTCTGTCCTGCATGGCAATGCAAGGATTTTTTTTTTTGAGAAATCGACCGGGGGGGGGGAGCGTCCCCCACCTGGAAATTATATTGCAGTTTGGCTCTTGTAATAGCCTGAAGGTTTACAAATAGTTTCAGTTTTCATGGACTTATAGTTTACATTGCCATAGAAATAGCTGCACACCAAGCTGTAGCAATAGCTTTGTCTTGTCGTGGTAGTCTAGCACCCCGCAGGTGAGCCTCATCTTGCATCTTTGCTAGCGCCCCAGCGATCAAAGTTGTCCGATCGGACACGAAGACAATGTTGTTTCGCCTCTTCCGGATGTGCCGGGAACACGTAAGAATGAAAGTGTTGGAGAATTTGGAGGGGATGTTTGCGGGCGGCCGGATTTGTCTAAGCGCTTGACAGGGCCGGTGCGCATCCCGCGGTGATCCGGGCCGAGTTCCGAACTGCCGAACATGTGGGCATCCAAAAATTATATGTCTTTGTTGTTTCCTCTCGCCGCCCGGCGAGACTTCACAAACAGTGTTGTCCACAATCCCTTTCCTTCTCGGTGTTGTCTTGCACTTGATTCTTTCTGGGACAGCAGCCAAGCGAAGAACTTGACTCTTGGTGGGGCTTTGTTGTTCCAAACGAAGTCCGCCCATTAAATCGTTTGTGGAGTGAGCACTCTCGGTGCCACGTATAGTATTCCGGCATCGAGATCTCCATTTCTTTTGAGCATCATGCCACGCCTCGATCTTTGCCTTCACCGAGGTTGTGTTGGTTCATGATTGTAGCAATCAAGGAGTTGCTCTTCGGCTTGAAATGTAGATACTTGTGATCTCTTGTTTCCGACGGTGGCTGTATAGCTCGAGAAACCTTTCAGCCATGCCGTCTTGACAATCCCGACATCATGCCAAAATGATGTTGTATCTCCATTGCCCAAAGTTACGATCGTCGGTGCCGATGCAGGGGGTAATAGAGATCTCGGCGTTTGCCAATGAGGTCCATGTAGGTTCCCCGTCGGGGAGGCGATGCTTGGCGTTTTGTCGTACCCCATGTTGCCCGGGAGGATGCCTGATTTGAGTGTAGTCTGTGTATCATTTTTAGCGGCAGACAAGTATTCTCGCAGCCCGAGGTCCTTGATGCCGAGCCCACCCATATCCTTCAAGTCACACACACGTTCCCGGGCCACCATGGATTTCCCTCCTGAGCTTGTGCTTGATCCCGCCCTGAGGAAAGACCTTCGCCGACGATCAACCCGATCAATGATTCCCCGGTGGGATTTCAAGAGCTGCCATTGCATATATTAATTGGTCGTCGAGGACGAGTTAACTAGAGTTGCACGTCCAATTTGGTTTAGCGGCGAGGACCGCCATCCTGCTAGGTAGCGGTCACATTTTGCAATGTTTGGGGCAAAAGCGGATAGACGTAATTTGCGGTTTGATAGTGGGAGGCCAAGATATGTCCGGGGAAACCCTTCTCGCCTACGACCTAGGGGGCGGTGATGCAAGCTGAGATATCATCCTCATCCATGTGTAAAGGAACTGCAGTGCTTTTTGAGTAGTTAATTAGAAGGCCTGTGGCATCCGCAAACCGATCGAGCAAGGTTCTCGATTCTGTATATCGCTGAGTTCCCCCCTCGACAAGTAGAAGAGTGTCGTCTGCATATTGGAGTACCTGACAGCTGGAATCATCATTAACCGGATGCCTTGTTAAACCAGAATGTTTGATCAAGGTTTGAAGGACGTCTGCAACCAAGATGAAAAGATATGGCGATATGGGATCTCCTTGCCTCAATCCACGTTTGCATGTAATCCAAGGTCCCGGGCATCCATTTATCATGACTGCCGAGTGAGAGGATCTGTAGAATGCATTTGCATCCAACCCGTCAGCATGGTGTTGAAACCCCTTGCCAAAGATAATGGTATTTAGAGCCTCCCGTTCACCGTGTCGAATGCCTTTGCAAAGTCTAACTTGATAACCATTGTTGGCACCCGTCGTTTGTGACAAAGACTGTACTAGCTCCATGGCATATACAAAACTTTCGGTGATTGATCTCCCTTTTATAAATCCAGTCTGGTCAAGGTCTACTAGATTACCAATCTGAGTTTGCGCCTTGTTGTCGGGATCTTCGTGAGGATTTTGACAAAGCGCTTCTGTAGACAAATCGGTCTAAAAGGCGTCAAGCTGTGTTAGCATCAGGGCTTCTTGGGCGGGAGGACCATATAGGATCTATTAATCCTCTGCAAGTGAGCATCTCCATTGTAGAAGGAGGAAAGGAACCGCATGACTTCCCCTTTAACTGTTTGCCAAGGCGCTTTGTAGAAGCCAGGTCCAAATCCATCGAGCCCGGGGGCACTACACCGGTTCATCCCTCGGATAGCATCGGCGGCCTCCTTTTTCGGTGAAAGGCACAAAGGTGAGGTCATCGTTCGCCTTGGGCTTGTCTTGATAGAGCCGATCGCAGTTGAAGGCCCAAGTGGATTGTCCCGGTGTTCCCAAGACCGATCCGAAGAAGCCCGAGAGTGCACGTATTTTTGCCTCATGGTTAGTGACCTGCACTCCATTGATAGCAATGCTCTTGATGTTATTTCTGCGCATCCTTGCCGTTGCATGGGCATGGAAGAAGGCGGTGTTGCTGTTGCCCTCTTTGACTGCACGAAATTTTGCTCGTTGCTTCCAGTAAGCTGCCCTTTGCGTACGAGTACATTCTTAGAAAGGGGAGAAAACGGTCTTAATTAGCATCTGAAAATGAGACCTCTCCACTCTGCTCTGCGCACGTCTGCGGGGTCTGCTCTTTACTTCTGTTGACTTAATCAATCAACGCAACGCTGGAGTTGTCGGTCCCGTAAGCTGAAATCTCGACCAATATGATGCCACCGGGACATTTCAAAACATTTGACTACTGATTGCCGTTTCAGTCTCAGCTAGGGATGGAAGCATGCAGATGAGAAGAGATCCAGAAGCACCGAAAGGTTCTGTTTTTCTTTTTCCTTTTCGCCTTGTTCACGCAGCTGTGGATAGTTCAATAGAATCGAAATATTGTGTGGCCATGCTCTAAAAGTCCTTGATTTGATGAATGTCAAGTCACTCCCAACCCAATATGTATTGAAGAGATGGACACGGGAAGCACGCAGTGGGACAGTACAAGACAACCAAGGCCAAAACATAATAGAGAATCCAAAATTAGATGATATGCTTCGCTACAAAGATATGACTTGCAAATTTCTTAATTTAGCTCATTGAGCTGCCAGTCATCCAAGGTGCACCTTATTAGTAAACAACACACTTGACATACTTAGCAAGCAAGTCGAAGAAGAAATCAATGGTTTTTCTAGTGCCGTGGATCCGTTATTGTCCCCACAAATATTGCTCCCCCCCATTGATCCGGTGAGTACAACAAGCCTAAAGAAAAAGGAGGTGGAAACAAAAACCTCGAAGCACAAAACAAATTGGCATGACAAGAAGCGCAAGGTAGCAAAGAATGGAGGCAATAAAAAGGGAAAAGGTTCAAAGGTATGTAATCACACAAAATATAATTGATTATCTTCAGTTGTGTTCAATTGAAACATGTTCAGTTTTTTTATTTGAAGAAACAAGAAACTGAAGAAATGCCAGAGAATAGCAGAACAACAGCCGATGATGGTGTAATGGGTCAAAAATATTTCTCCTAGTACTTCTTTGCCTAAGGAAGGAATGTCTGAACCATACATGACCATCAATACCTTCTCTCAACTATTCACGGTAATATTTCAAAGTAATAGACTGTTTCTCCAATCACAGATGTCTGAACCATACATGTCTGAACCTTTTATTTTGCAGGGGGCAATCACAGATGTCATTGCTGAATTCTAGTAGTATAGGTATTTACAGTAGGAAGAAATGTCTTTTGCCTCCTAAAACATAGATTGTTTTGGAGTAGCTTTTTGCACCTGTGGTTGAAGTATAAAGTCTAGGGAATTGTAAAGTTCATATGACCAGCAATAAGGTCATGTATAACATTCGGTCCCCTACTGGATGCCAGAGAACAGCAGAGTATTTTGTGCATCTCTGAATTTGCAACACTCAGCAATACTTTTTATTCAATTCCAGGACAATTTAAAACAAAATAGCAATCTATAAAATTTGCATGATGTTGATGCTTTGGATACAACCACAAGTTACATACGTAGTTCACAAGGTCTTGGACAAATTGCACTTTACAGGCATTCTCTGCAAACTGTACTTAGAGCATTAGAAATTGGGAGAGCTCCTGGATAGCAGTCGTGCTGCAGCGAGTCGAACTCCTGGACGAGGTGGAAACTTTGCAGTGGCAGCGTCCCAGGGGCGACGGCGCTTCGGGCAAGGGACAGCGACGGGGAGACGCTCGGCAAGGGACAGCTCCTAAACAGCATTGAATGTTTCCTCCCACTTGAGTTACTGCCAGCTAATATGCAAAGTTAATTGCATGCGTGGATCTTGCTACTGAAAAATTTCATAAGAACTACTTTGATATTTGTACAAAAAATATGTCTATTGACGATAATTGTTATTTTGAGAGCAATGATTTAAGTCTAGGTTGTTTGGCGCTACACTGCAATTTTTTACTTACATACAAGCAGAGGTCATCTATGACGGTTGAATTATACCTGTAAGCTCATGTTTCATGTAACTCAACTTTTTTCAGGAAAGTCAAGAGCAAGGGATGCTGCTCTTAATGCCATCCAGTCACCACTGCTTGATATTGGAATTGAAAGAGCTACAGGCATTGTGTGGAATATCACTGGGGGAACAGACCTGACTTTGTTTGGTTTAGTCCAGCCATTTTCTAGTCTTTTCCTCGGTGCAGATTGTTTTCTGACTTGAATTTTGTTAATCTGTGGTCCCCATACATCTAGCTGTTGTCATGTATGTGTGTGTGTGTGTACCTGTAATAGAGAGATATATGAGGGACCAAAATGTAATTGTGTAAGAGATAAGAAAAGGAACAGGGGAGAAAGAAGTCTCCCGAATTGATTGTTCCCAAAAATCTTCATGGTGTCGAGCCACGGGAGAGGCGATGGCGGAGGCGACGCCCGCTCCACTGACGAAGCCGCGCCGGGCGGCGTGTCTGGTTGAGCACCGTGGGGCGGGTTTCGCGGAGGCGCTGCAGCGTGAGCTCGCTGAGGAGAGGAGCAGGCGCCGCCTGCTGCTGCACGGGAAGCAGGCTTGAGGGCGCCTGCGCCACGCGGACGCGGTGAAGGCGCGTGAGGCGCGCTGGGGGGGGAGTCGCGAGAGCTCGCCGCCATTGTGCGAGCCGTGGAGCCGCAGGAGAAGGGCGTGCGTGAGCAGCAGCGTAGCTGCCGCTTTGGGGAACCAGGTCCTGCAAGTTGCTGCCGCGGACTGCAATAGAGAAGGAAGAAGTGTGCCGTGGGTGGCTCGCTTCGCCGGCGCCGCCGCGGGGAGAGGCCGCGGCTGGCCGGCCCGTGTGTGTCCGTGTTGGGAAGGAAAGGAGGAGCGAAACTGATTTGGGAGATGTGGAGTACCCTGTTGTGGTGATTTTGCCGACCGGTACTCATTTGCGGTGATTGTTGTGGTTCGATTGTTTGGTGGTGTGTCTTTGTCTTTGCCGCAGAAGCAAAGAAAGGGAGAAGAAGATTATCAATTGTGGTGGTGATTGGTCTGCCGTAGTGACCGGCCCGCCGTGTGGTGCTAGCGAGATTTCTGAAAATGGGAGATAATCGGGGGATTGAGCGGGTTCTTGGCAAATTGGTGGAGCCGCGCTAGCTGCGAAGAAGGATGATGCTTCATCCTCGAGTAAAGAAGCCGACAAGCTTCTTTAAATTGGAGTTGATGCCTATTGAGATCAAGTTGGAAGGTGTGAGGAATTATTTGGCATGGTCTAGAAGAGCATCACCGCAATTGCAATCAAAGAGGCTTGAGGGCTTTATTAATGGAGAGGTGAAAGAACCCCAAGACAAGTCGAAAGCAAAGGAGTGGAAAAATTGGAATGCCACTAATGCTTTAGTGGTCACTTGGTTATTCAATTCTATGACCCCTACAATTGCTAGTTCTGTTGATACAATTAATTCTGCCAAGGATATATGGAAGACTCTTGAAAGTATGTATGCAGGTGTTGGAAATGTGATGATGTTGGTTGATATAGATGATAAAATCCATTATTTGAAACAGGGGGAGCAGTCTTTGATGGATTATGTGGCAGAATTGAAGCGTTTGTGGGCTGACTTGGATCACTATGATCCTATTGAATTACCTCACCCCGATTGTGTCACCTGGGTGAAGAAATGGGTGGAGAAGAAGAGAGTCCTTCAATTTCTGAGAGGCTTAAATCCAGAATTTGAAGGAAGGCGTGCTTCCCTATTTCATCTATCTCAGCTCCCTAGTCTTGAAGAAGCCATTGCTGCTATGGCACAGGAGGAGACAAGACTCAAAGTGATAAAGGGTAACACCTCAAATTCACCAAGTCAAGCTTATGTGGTAGCAGGGTCCCAAGAGACCAGACTTTGTTATAATTGTGGTGACAAGGGACATTTGATCCGTGATTGTCCTCAGCCACCAAAAACAAATCGTGGTAGGGGTCGTGGCAGAGGCGTGCCAAGAGGTGGATTTAGCCGAGGAGGTGCTAGTCATGGTGGAAGAACAAGTTTTAGGGCTAACCATGCAAAGGGTAGATGAGTGTGTCACACAATCGCCACAATCCTACCAAATGAACTAGATGAGTTCGAGAAAATGGAAGGAAGCTGGAAAGGGCTCTCAATTGAACACTCAAGAAGCAACATCCTCAAGTGACACGGTGGCTACTGCAGTTCACTCCGACTCAGGTATTTATGATCAAACTCATACGTCCAATTGGATATTAGATTCAGGGGCATCAAGGCATGTCACAGGCAGAGTTAATGAATTTACGTCTTATATACCATATTCGCATTCTTATAAGGGGATGATAAAAACTGCGGATGGAACCTCCCGTCCTATTAGAGGTGTTGGGACAGTACAATGCACACCATCTATTACCTTATCATCAGTACTACATGTTCCATCCTTTCCTGTAAATCTTATTTCGATAAGCTCTTTAATTGATCAAATGGACTGTCGGGTGCTTCTTGATCGTGAAAAATGTTTAATTCAGGAAAGGAAGACGGGAAGAAATCTTGGAATTGGAACATGGCATGATGGGCTCTGGTATCTTGATAAAAGCAAGACACGAGAAGAAATCTATTTTGCTCTATCAGCTGGTGAAGATGAAGCTAAGGTGATGTTGTTGCATTGTCGTTTGGGACATATATCTTTTGATATCATGAGAAAAATGTTTCCTCATGAGATGTCTAAGGTGAACAAGAGTATTTTAATATGTGATGCTTGTGAGTATGGGAAGCATACTAGAAGCTCATATGTGAGCAAGGGTTTGAGAAGTTTATCACCTTTTGTATTAATTCATTCAGATGTGTGGACTTCCCCCTGTTATTTCTATAAGTGGTGCCAAATACTTTGTTACCTTTATTGATTGTTATTCTCGTATGACATGGGTATATTTAATGAAGCATAAAAGTGAGGTACTTGAATGCTTTAAGGCTTTTTATGCTTATGTGAAGAATCAATTTGGCACTACTATCCAAATTATCCGAAGTGATAATGGAACCGAATATGTGAATAAGGAATTCTAAAGTTTTCTTTCGGAGAAGGTATTCTACACCGGACTTCATGCCCCGATACCCCACCACGTAATGGAGTGGGTCGAGAGGAAGAACAGGCATCTTCCTGGAGGTAACTCGTTCACTTATGTATACAATGAATGTGCCTAAATTTCTTTGGAGTGGGGCAGTTTCTACTGCCATTCACTTGATCAATCGTATGCCTTCAAGAATACTTGATATGAAATCTCCTTATGAGATGCTATTTGGAAAAAATGAATTTCTAGTCCCACCTAAAGTCTTTGGATGCACTTGCTTTGTTAGAGATCATAGGCCGGGGGTTGAAAAGTTAGATTCTCAGGCCATCAAATGTATCTTTGTGGGATATCCATCTGGACAGAAAGGATACAAATGTTGGAGCCCATCTGAACGTCGTATGTTTGTAAGCATGGATGTGACATTAGAGAATCAGTTCCCTTCTATGGAGAAAAGACAGACTTGAGCTCTCTATTTAGAGATCTAGATTCTCAAGACACAATAGGAGGTGATGAGGAAGTGGAGTCTGGGGGTGAACCTCAAGTAAGTGAGAAAAGGGTTGTGGATGGTTTAATTTCAAATCCAGTAGTGGTGAATGATGTTGTACAGGAGAGGAGAGAAAAAGAACCCCCCCAAGAGAGAAATCTGCAAGTATATACAAGAAGAAGGAGAGAAGGTCCCATGCAGCCCATCACTATCGTTGATGAAGTTGAAAGCGGTCAAGATGATCAAGTTCACTTAGGTGATAATGAGAGTGAACAATTACCTGAGTCAGGGGGAGATATGATAGATCATTCTATTGACTTACCTATTGCTCTGCGAAGAGAATCAAGAAGTACTGCAGGCAATCCTCCAGTGAGATATGGCTTTGAAGGCGATTGTGAGAGAGAACATGGCAATGAGGTGAGTAATTATGCATCATATGAAGCCTTACCATTTGAGTATCGGGGCTTTTGTGACAACTTTGCAGTCGGTTCAAATTCCAAAAAACTGGAGAGAAGCAAAACAAGATCTAAAATGGAAAGATGCAATGCTTGAAGAGTTGGCAAAGACTTGAGAAGAAAGATACATGGGAGCTTGTACCTGCTCCTCATGGAAAGAAGGTGGTTGATTGTAAATGGGTATATACTTTGGAAAAGCGTAGTCCCGAAGGGAAGGTTGAGAGATATAAGGCAAGGCTGGTAGCAAAGGGATATAGCCGGACATATGGAATTGACTATGATGAAACATTTGCACCAGGTTGCAAAGATGAGTACAAAGAGAACCTTAATTTCCCTCTTCTTTAACTTTGATTGGCCATTATATCAATTAGATGTTAAAAATGCATTCCTTCATGGTGATCTTAAGGAAGAGGTTTATATGAACATCCCACCTGGATTCTCTACTGTTGAAACAGAAGGCAAGGTACTAAGATTGAAAAAATCTTTATATGGACTAAAACAGTCGCCAAGAGCGTGGTTTGACAGTTTTAAACGTGCAATGCTTACTATGAGATATAAGCAATGTAATGGAGATCATACTTTGTTCTATCTACATTCCAAAGGGCACATAACTATCCTAGCTGTCTATGTTGATGATATTATTATTACCGGAGATGATGCTTTCGAAGTTGAAAGATTAAAGGAGAATTTGAGAAGGGAATTTGAAATCAAAGATTTGGGACAACTTCGATATTTTTTGGGGATTGAAGTGGTGAGATCCTCCGGAGGGATCATGCTCTCACAACGGAAGTATGCCCCGGATCTACCGGATGAGACAGTATGCTTAGGTGTCGTCCCAACTACTACACCAATAGAGCAAAACCATAAATTATGTGCTGAATCTGACATCCTCAGAAATAAAAGAGAGATATCAAAGACTTGTGGGGCGTCTCATTTATCTATGCCATACAAGACCTGATATTACATATGCTTTGTGAGTGTAGTGAGTAGATACATGCATGATCCAAGGAGCGATCATATGGATGCAGTTTTATAGAATCTTGAGATATTTAAAGAGGAATCCAGGTAAAGGGCTGCTATTCAAGGAAAATGGTCATCCGAACGTGGAAGGTTATTGTGATGCGCTCGGGAAGCCGTGTTGATGATAGAAGATCAACCTCGGGCTATTGTGTGTTCGTTGGTGATAATTTGGTGACTTGGAGAAGCAAGAAACAACCTGTGGTATCACGTTCTACTGCAGAAGCGGAGTATAGGGCTATGTCACAGAGTCTATGTGAGCTACTGTGGGTGAAAAATCTTCTATCAGAGTTAAAACTTTCGAAAGGAAGCCCTATGAGGCTTTGGTGCAATAACAAATCAGCTATTAACATTGCCAACAACCCAGTTCAACATGATCGAACCAAGCATGTGGAGATCGACCGCTTCTTCATTAGAGAAAAGATTGATGATGGAACTTTAAGTCTAGGATTTGTAACTTCTGGAAAACAAATTGCTGATTGTCTAACAAAAGGATTAAGTGCTAGAGAGTGTGAGTCTTCATATAACAAGATGGGCATGATAGATATGCACTGCCCATCTTGAGGGGGAGTGTTGTCATGTATGTGTGTGTGTACCTGTAATAGAGAGATATATGAGGGACCAAAATGTAATTGTGTAAGAGATAAGAAAAGGAACCGGGAGAGAAGAAGTCTCCCGAATTGATTGTTCCCCAAAAATCTTCACTAGCTAACATGAAAAACTTGAGCATGCTTTGCATTTGACTTTGCTTGCCCTTTCATGTTTCAAAAGACTGGAAAAAAGCAATTCATGATCAACTGCTATGGTCATGGTCTATATTATGTTTTATAGGCACATGTAAGAAATCACAGCTACTTGCATTTTTGTTGTTTTAGGTAAATGCTGCGACTGAAATTATCTACGACCTTGTTGATCCAAATGCTAATCTGATATTTGGTGCTGTCATAGACCCGTCACTGAGTGGGCAAGTAAGTCTTCAGTTTGTTTCACTATAGTACACCCAATATGCATAAAACAACAACTATATCTTGGGATTTCCAGGAAAATGCTTTTAGTTCTGGAAAATGAGAAATTTGATTTACTTCGTCATTTGGGATTTGTTGGAAAATTCTTTTGTCCATGCAGGTGAGCATAACCTTGATAGCTACTGGCTTCAAACGGCAGGATGAACCAGAAGGTCGCGCTTCTAAGGTAACTCTAGTCAAATAATTACTAGGCCCCCTAACTTGGATGCTATGACCTATTCTCACATTTGCTTGCAACCAAAGGGTGGCCAGCAAGGTGAGAATGGCCGACGCCTGTCCTCTGCAGAAGGCAGCATGGTGGAGATCCAGAGTTCCTTCGACGAAGAGGGCCTTCTCGCTTCCCACGAGTTTGACTGTCCAGCCATGCTCCCTGCTCCTGCCCTGCACCTGTATTATATGCCCCACTCTTAGGTCAGAATTAGATGTTCTTGTATGGCAAGAAGCCTTCTCTAGGCATCGTCTCTAGCGGTTCTTTCTAGTTTTGTTTGCCCCTTTCTGTGCGATAATTTTTTCCCACTGATTCTTACGATCAATAATGTGTAGCTGCTGTGAGCTCTCTAGTGCTATATATAGTCCATAGAGAATGTGTTTTTTCCCCCTCCATTGCCTGTTACACTGAATGGATGGTATAGTGCGGCTTGTCAGTCCTGTGACCAGTCGACATGGTAGCTCAAGAAATGATGAGTGCCTGCTTGGCTTGTTTTGTTGGTTCTGTGACTGCTTATGTTGGGGACTCGGTGCCACACGACACTGTAATTTTGTAATGTGACATGTCAGGTCTTAACCGTTGCAGTCCAATCAAACTATTCAAATTTTGTAATGTTATTCTAGCTATGAAACTGGACAAATTATCTAGAC
>JADLZL010008169.1:0-52020 GCA_015844335.1 Chrysopogon serrulatus | reverse complement strand
GCATAATAATTGGTTGGACATACCTTGCACCATCATCCTTCATTTTTCTTGCTTCAAACCTGTAAGATTAGTAACAAGAATACCCGAAGGAATATTTTCACAATTATTTCTCTATGCTCATCTCACAAGGGCAGTTCAGGCAAGAGTTCATGTTGTCTATCAAAAGCGCTAGTCTTAGGACAAAAGCTCATTTTTTTTGGGAAACCTCGGATCGCACTTCAAGATGGTGAAGTGGTTTCCCCTCTAACACCAATCCTTATCTACCTACCTCAAGATCCGCACATCGAGATTTGCAATGTTTATGATAAACATATGCATCTACAACCACCCTTTTAAAGTTTTTATAAACATGATGTATGAGGGGGTTGAAGATCTCGAGTGTGGTCATGGTAGAGAGACCAAGAGATTCAGGAGATGTGTCATATGAGCATGGTTTTGATGAGGTCTTTTTGTGGTAGCTTCTATGCTCATTGATGTCATCTCCCTTACCAATCTCCAAGGGTGATTCTACATGAATGTCTATAGGCGAAAATATTGTCTCCTTTATTTTATGCCTATGACTTTCATCAATCATATTATTGTCTAAGATCTTCTTGAGATTAGTGGCCTTCAAGTTGGTATCTTCAATGGCCTCCTCCAAACTTAGATGAGTCCTAAGTTTATCATTTGGATCCAGACCTAGGCTGGATTCACTTAAGGCTTCTTCCTTGTCTATCCATTTTACACATTCCAGCCATTGTTGCAGCACTTCTTGGTTATCCTTGAGTCTATCATGATTCCTATGCACCAAGGGAAGAAGAAATTCAGCCTTTAGAGTATCATGATCCAGGAGAACAAGAGTCGGAGAATTCTTTGGGGTCAAGGATGGGTTTTGAGATAGGTTCAGGCAAGACATCTAACGTCGGCATAGAAAAAGAGAGGATAGAATTGGAATTAAATTGTCTTGGCTCTCCTTCTATGACATCATTAGACATGCCATCCTTGAATTCTTCCTAAAGAAGATGCTTTTTAAGAGATTCCTTTTCAAGAGGATTTGAATTATGTTCACTCGAAGGTCTCTTATAGGACTGGAAGTTTAGGCTCTTCCTGATATCAACACCAACAAGATTATACTCCAAAGGTTGAATTTCTTCTTCCCTTGGTGCATTTTGGGGTATGGATAGTTCGGGACTAATAGCTAAATATTAGGATTGGAATAAGTGCGATTTAGCTATCAAAACCTCCTCTCGTCTAGGAAACAATTCCTTCTCTTTCTCAGGGGGTTCATATTGAATGCTAGGGCAAGGTGTCCTTCCATAAAGTTTATCAATCAAAGACCTTGCCTCACTAGCAGTCATATGAAGAAAAGATCCTCTAGAAACTATATCAAGGGACTTCTTAGAATCCTCACTAAGGCCTAAGTAAAAGTGTTGAAGCAACATTGGGTCTGGAATAGAAAGTTCAGGGCCTGTAGTAAGAAGATCATTAATGCGATCCTATGATGTTTCTAGAGATTCCTCCTCTAGTCAAGTTTAAAGCGTAGAACCTCTTCCCGAAGATCAATCACCTTAGAGATGGGAAAGAATTTTGATTGAAATTCAGAGCATAGCAATTCCCAATCTCCTTGCATACTTTCTACGGTTTTGTTGTACCAATGTTTAGCTTTTCCAAATCAAGAGAATGGAATAAGCTTCCATCGTAGAGTCTTATCGGACATGCCAGCAATGCGAAAGCATGCACATCTCAGTAAGAACTCCCGTAGGTGTGAGTATGGGTTTTCATTATCTTCTCCGGAGAAGGATTATTTTTGAATAAAATCTACCCAACACGGGCATAGCTCATAACTAAATGTCAAGATAGGTTCTGAGGATTCTAGTGGCCTAAAACTTACGCTCGTGGGTTTAGCATATTGATTGATAGGAATGTGATTCATGCTAAATCAAAAGTTGAAAAGAAATGAAAGGAAAGAAAGAAAGAAAGAAAGAAAGAAGAAAGAAGAGAGGAGTAAAGAAAGAAGGATAAAAGAAAAAGAAAAGTTAAGCTAGGTTCGTAGTCAACTCAGCAAACCGTTTCCCCGGCAACGGCACCAAAAAGCTTGTTGACACTTCTTAACGTCGCTACCAAAAATAGAGATAAATCTCTATCCCCGGCAATGGCGCCAAAAAGCTTATTGATATCTGTTAACGCCCACTGAATTATCCGCAAGTGCACGGATACCGTTGTAGCTTTATCCTAGAAGTATTCCAGGTTTCATTCCACTGAGAAAGGTGTGAGGTCAACTACGGTCTAACTTAACTACGGGTAGAAATAAGGTGAAGGTAGAGACTAGATTTAGGTAGAACTAAGGTAGAACTAGGGTGACAATTAATGGGGTTGAGCGTAGCAATCAAGGTTGATGATAATAGGAGAGTAGAGAGGATAACTATGGTTTTCTCCTTCTAACTTGAGCAAGCCTATGTCTTCTATTGCTAACGGGGACATTACATAAGGAGGAACACCGACATAGGATGTAGATCTCCTTAGCAACCGCGTCCCCTACTTGGCCTACAAACGGGATAGTGGGATAAATAAGATTCAACGGGCTATAAGTCACCTCCATGAGCTACCACCAAATCCGAATATAGGGTGCATCCACGATTATCCTAAGCCTAAGCATCATGCTTACACCTACGATAATACTCTAATCCCTCTAGAACAGGGAATAAAGCACTCAAAGAGAGTCGTGATCCGTATAAACAATAAAGGTATAGAACTTACTCGCATTAGAAGTTGATCACCGAGAGACATCCCGGGAGCAAGCTCAAGTAGAGCTTGATCCCACCAAGGTACAAGCCGTAGAGAGGGGCACCGACAAAAGGGCGGCACCTCCTCCTAACTCTTCCCTCACTCTCCATCTCACTATTATCTAAAGACTAGATCCTAGAAAGGACAATCTTCTCTTGATGGCTGGCCCCCTGGGGTTATCCATTCGAGGACACCTCTCAATTAGGGTTTGAGAGAATTACAAATGAATGTGTGATGCCCCGGGGGGTCCTGCCCCTCCTTTTATAGCTTGGTGGGATGGACGTGAGCCCTTGGATCAAACCGACTTTGGTGGACGGCTGAGATTGAAACCCTAAGGCGGTGGAGCACCTGGGCCAAAGCTGGGCCCAATTGGGCACTGTAGCAGACCAGCCGGTCTGCGGTGGGACCGGCCGGTCCCACTCCGGGCCCGTTCGCGGTCCGCTTCGTCGTGGTGTCTTCTCGCGCCTTCTGGAGTCTTCTAGTGCAGCCCTCGTGGTGGAATTCATATCTTTTCATCCGAAACTCCAAAAATGGCAAATGATATGTCCGTTTCGATCGTCTCGACGAGCTCTTCGCAATGGTGCATTCCAATTCATCATTTGAGGTGCTTATATTCTGTCATCTTGGTCCTTTTTGATAGCTTTTCCGATGTATACCTGCAGAGACAAGGATTCACCAACACTCGTGGAATTCTGTTAGTGTAAACCCTAAGTCGATGTTGGTGATCGCCAATGTGCCTCTTTCAGGAGTTAGTTGATGGGTAAATTTGGTCATTAATAGCCATCAACAAAGGCCAAAAGAGCTATCACCTCTAGAGGCTACCACAACTAACTGTAAGAGATAGACGTAAACTCAGGTAAACACTAGTCTAGACACCACGTCTACACTAAAGATTACTACTCTAATCACACGTAATAACTAGAGCACCTAATACAGGCGAAGATCCTACGCTAAAGTATAACAACTATACTAACCAATCAAATGTAATGCATAAAAGTAAATAGAGAAGACAAAATATATTAAAGCATAAGTCTTACAAGAATAAATATAAAGATATACTAGAACTCTGAAGACTTCTCCGAAGACTCCTCCGGAACCTGGGCGTAGCGCCGCTCTCCCTAACTCTCAACTAGAACTAATCTACTACATTGGAAAGTCTAGCCCTAATTCTCTAGAGATGAGAGCTCATTCATTCGAGGACGCCTCTATATCTCCATAATAATGTGGTGCCCTCAGGGAGGGGGGTCTACCTCTTTATTTATAGCCTAGAAAAGCCTCCCACCTCTTCTGGACAGATGATGTGGGACTAATTCTTCCACCATTTGCTCTGTTGAGCCATTATATATTTAACTTGGACCTTTCAATCATCTCTCATGTGAGCCCACTCAAGGGAGCACCTTGGGGCGCCTCTCTTGGGCCTCTATCATGCCATATGAGCCTCTTCTCACGTCATGGGCCTTGCTTGGGCATGGGGCCTATTAGTGGTAATTCTCCTTTATTTGTAAAATTAATATCTTTTCACTCCGAACTCCAAATATTGCAAATGATATATCCGTTTTGATCGTCTTGACGAGCCCATCATAATGGTGTAGTCCAATTTCCCGTTTAAGATACTTTTATTTGATGGAAAATTGCATACTCCTGCAACACAAGTGAGAACACCAAAACTCGTGGAACTTGTTAGAATCAAAACCTACAACTATGCTTTATGGTTGATATCATATATATTGAGCAATAGTTGATGGTATAAAATAGGCATTAAGGACCGTCAACAGGTTCCTCCAAGCTTACCCTTTGCTAGTCCCTTAGTAAAGCCTAACTACTAAACTTGGATCAGGAGTTGCTACAATGCTTTCACTCCTCAAAAAGTACACATGCTTTCAAACTAAAATTCTCCTTTGAATTAGACAAAATTGCTTTAACTTTCAAACTTACCTATTTTACCATTAACTATGGAGCTTTTTAACTTTCGCTTGGGTCTTGAGTAATTGAAAGATAGAATAATCAAGTCAAGCACTATGTCTCAAATTCTTCACTCAACTAATATTCTGGAGTTTTTTTGCAAGTTTTTAAAATAAAACTCAGAGCTTAATCATATGACACCCTCAAATCTCTTATTGTATGTGGTATTTATGGATCTCACTGAGGCATTTATGTTGTCATGCCCTCCTACAACTAATTATTATAGTGGAGCTCATAGAAGTGGCATTAAACAAGGATGAGCATACTTGCAATTCATATATTGTAAAGTCAAATAATGGATCCAAAGTGAGTCAAGTCATACAATCAAACCAAGGTGTGCATGTGTATGGAATATGGTGGATAGATGATTGTATGGTGGCTAATCCTAATCTCTCTTTCTTAGACTTAGAACTTTCGCAGGAAAACATGGGCTATCTCTAATCTTCTTTTTTTTCTTCTTCTCTTTTTTTCTATATTTTTTTTTTAGAGGCGAGCATCTAAGTACCCATTGTTTTAATTGCTTGGACACTTGTCCATTTTTTAACTCTCTCTTCTTTTTTTCAATATTTTTTTATTTTTCATAGCCACATGCATCCTTTGAAAATAATTGAAGAGATAATAAGAAGTTAGAGCATTAAACAGGGGTTGTTCTATGGGGTATATTTTTGGGTGTTTACTCCCAGTGTAGGAGAAAAATAATTTTAAGGTGGATCTAGATAAAAGTGAAAAATGATTGCGCTTACTCCCAGGGTAGGAGCAATGCATATGTTGGTGGAGTGTGTGAGTGTGATCTTGATTTTAAAAAGCATGACAAGACTCTCATAAGGTATACAACAAAGGTTGACTAAACTCGATTACAAAGCAAGCAGCATGATTGAGCAAAGGTTTTCCTAGTCTAAATGTGTATCATGTATGGCTTTAGTAGGAATTCAAACTTTGTCATACAAGAGCTCATCATGTAAGATTTTAAATTTTAAAAGATAAATTTCTAGAACTTAGTATCGTTAGGAATAAGATAAATAGTATCTCAGACTTTCTCATATCATATCCATCAATCACCTAGATTTAGCTCAAGCATATACCTCCACAAGTTTTAAGTTCAAAGTAAATTTTTACATTAAAATAGTCATATCCAAAACTCAGGAGAATTTAAGGTTGAAAACTAGGCACTTGAAAGGAATTATGATCGAGCAACTATTCATCATCTCCAAGATAAAGGTGTATTGTTCTTTAGTTTTTATTTGACTCTTAACAACTAGATAGAACTATAAACACACTCTATGATCACACCTTAATAAATAGATAAAACTATAAACACACTTTATGATCACACCTTAATAAATAGCTAGAGTATATTTATTTAGTTTTAATTTTTATTCTTCTCTTTTTTTATTTATTTTAACTAATAGACTCACAAAAGACTCTATAGGCGTGGACCTTCATGTGCCCACATATTTTTGGTATTTTATGACTATAAGATAGACTCGATAATCGCATAGGTATACTTACCAGATAACTAGGGGATGCTCTCCCCCAAGCTGGATGTTGTTGTAGTTGAGCATTAAAGCTGAGTGGTCCTCATAGAGGAGCCCATACGTATAAGAGCAAGTGTTGCTAGGAATACTTCAATCTCATCACCTAAGAAGTTATTTCCTTCACACGGGGGTCACCGTGTGTGTGTCAAAGATGTGCTTCGAAAGTGATAAAGATGAAGATTCCTGAGTGGGGTTGGCTCTTGGAGTCATCCTACGAAAAAACTCTCACAAAACACTAAAACTCGTGGAATGATATTAGAATAAAAAGTTAATGATCAGCCATTTTAGAGGATTTGGGTGTTGTGGAGGTTTCAAAGTATGTTTATGATAACAGTATTGCAGCAGGATGCTCAATTAATATTTTTAGATTTTATAGGTTTATATGCAGAAAGTACAAATGCATGATATGTATTTTTATTTTGTAGGCCACCACAGTAAGAACTCTTACAGCTTTTACACTACAAGGATTTCACATGGGGCTTAAAGTTTTTTTAAGATGTATGAATGCAACCTAGTGCATACCTATTTTTTTGTTATTTCCTATATAATACTAATGTAGAAAAGTAAATATGGTTAAGAGAAAATAAATCATGCAATGTGAGAAAGTAAATATGGATAACTACCGATGTTACCTCACGGCGAGGGTTCGATGTTTTGAGTCCTTCGAACTGGACTCCTCCTTACAGTGGTTTGTTGATCGAGTATTTTGGTTTGCTTCTAAGGATGAGGATTAAGGTGGTGTCTCCACTAGTGGCGCTTTCAATGGTGGTGCCACCTTGTTTTCTTTTTGTTAGCATCTCGAAGCCAATCTTATGTGTATCCTTGTTACTAGTTTAGAACTCCCACTTGTAGAATTTGAGAATCTTCCCACACTTTGCTTGAAGTGTGGTCTACTCATAAAGACAAGTTAGAGATCAAGTGCATGGGCTCTATTGGTGGGAAAACACTAATAGAACTAAAAATTTATTCATTCTCTAACCTTAGGCACAATAGAATTGATGTCTATTCATATTGTGCATTTATATCTTGGGTGAGAATATCAAAAGTATAAATATGGCATTTAAGCTTATGAGATAAAGGAGTGGAGTTACTTAACCTATGGAAAGATTGTTCATCTTTATAAATTATCAAGATTAACAAGATGACTATCATCTTTCAAAAATAGGATATATCATATTTGAGCTTATTTGGTTGAGGTTGAGATCAAGAGAATAGTGGTATGATGTGTACTCCAAGATCAAGAGAAAATTTTGACCACTTATCTTTAATATGTTACCTTTATTACTGGAGCATGATGCACCATGTGGTAGAAGGTAGATGAATTTCAATAGTCTTTTCCTTTCTTGCATTTTGAGTTGATCATTAGCATCTTGTCTCTATGTTGTACTTCTTTCTCACTCCTTTAGACTTCTGCTTCTCTCATTATTTCTTCTCTGCAAGGGATTAGTATACAACACATACCTGAAGGAATATACTATCTATTTAAGGTATAGATAATGTTTGCCAAGGAGTTAAAGTTTAACTTATAGCTTGTATTTTAAATGATTCACCATTATTTCAAATTTTCAAATAAGGTTAAGGAGAAGATATAATTTTGAAGAATACCTCTAACCTTGATTTGATTCTATGCAATCTCTTAATATGATTTAAACATTTTTTATACAGGAGAGGATAGTCTATATACACAACCAAATTCTTATACAAATATGCTTTGATGTTATAATGTTTAAGTAATATTCTGAAGCATACTTATAATAGAGTAAGGAAGTTCAAAAGACAAGATATCTATTTAAATAGAACCAAGAATATGTAGGTGAACCAAAAGAGTATTTTGTTTGTTTTGAGTTTTAGCAAATTAAGCATAACATAAGGTAAGGATAACTAAGACAATTAGCAACATGGTATAAGATGTTGAATGTAGTTTAAAGTTGTATGAGGCTTGGATAATTGCATCTTATGTCTTGCAGAGTGATTGGTCCATTATCATGGTGAAATATAGAAGGTGTTGAAGTGTTCTTTCATCCATTTTTTCATCTTAGTCCTTTCAATACACTTGTCCTCCTTTTTTTTTTGTTTCAAACCATGATCGACATTTATTCTTTCTTTCCTGCATAAATGTTAGTGGACATATATCCGAAGGATTGCAATAAGTTTGGAATGTGGGTTATGTTCCATAATTCATGTGAATTTCATCTATGCTAATGAAAGGATGGATTTTTAGGAATACTTTAGCATAGATTTCTTCTAACAAATTTTGTTAGTAGCTGCACTTTTATATGGTTCAAGGCAAAAGTAACTTGCGACAAAAGATTAAGTGAATAAATTTTAATACTTACAATTCTTCCATGGAGAATGAGCTGTATCTTCCTTTTGTGCAAAGTTATTGGACTTCATCACACGCCTTGATTCATCTCATGATGTGAGTGCATCTCTTGACTTACCTGAATTAAATTTGAGAGTTTCTGCGGGGGGTTAGCTAACAAAATATTCAATATCTACTATAATAATTTCTAGTTCAATAACCAAACCAAACTCCATGTCTAATTTGATTAAGATAGGCTATTCAACTTAAGCACCATGCTTAATTTAAAAGCCTATGAAAGTATGTACAGTACTTTCAAACCAAAGCATACTATAGTAAATAAAGGTAGCATGTGAGCACATAGAGATATACTCAAATAGAGATGAGAGTATGATCATGCATGGTGAGAATATTTTTTAATTTTTCAGTAGATATGCAAGTGGCATACATGTGTGCAAGAAACTAAATAAGATGTGGATTTGATATGAGATGGAGTAGATGCATGGATTATTCAAAGTAAACATACAATGGAATGCAACAGGAAAACTACTCATCAAATTTAAAGTCTATGAGCAAAACTTTCTCACCTTTCTTGATCATACTTACCATGAATCACAATGGTATTTGTGATTAGTGTAGTGTCTTTATTCGTCACATGTGATGAACTTTGAATTTATGTGATGATGACTTTTCTTTTCTAATCTACACATGGTTAGAGTAATATATATAAATGTTTATACATACCTGTGAGATGGCAGGGTTTCATTGTTGATGGATCATGAATGTTCAGACACCCTGAGTTCTTCAATATCTCTCTTGTCTTGTTCTTGCGAATTTCGCTAGAAGGTTGGAATGCTTGATTTCTGCTCATTCCACAACTCAACAAAACAAAGGGTAATCCTACTAAAACTAGTGGCAGACTAGATTAGTAGATATCAAGATCAATATCAAAATCTTTACGCCAATTGTTTCCTCGGCAACGGCGCCAAAAATGCTTGTTGGTATTTCTTATGCACAATTAAATTATGAAGGATTCCACAAGCGCACAGAAAACCATTGTAACATTTTACTGGGAGTATTCCAGGTATCATTATTTATATTTTACCACTGGAAAATAATGGAATAAGACATTAATAGTTCACTATCATGTATCTACTAACTAGTATCTTGACTAGACTAAAGCAGGGGTGAATGATAGATGATAGGAATTATGCATATATGACACACACACCGGAGAATTCTATGATAAAAGAGTAGATAGCTAAAGTGAGAGGATAATAGGAGAGTTCAAGGTTCCTAAATACTTCTTTATTACTTTGGTTCTATATAACTAATTCATAATAGATAAAGCAATCACACAATAGCACTTTGGAGCAGCAGTACCTTTCCAACTCTCGAATAAGACTGAGAAGAAAGTAGTCGGGGAAGACTGCCAAAAGCTCTACGAAACACCAACTCCGACGTGGTGGAATACGAAGGCCAAAAGAGCTGTCACCTCTAGAGGCTACCACAACTAACCATAAGAGATGGGCGCAAACTCAGGTAAACACTAGTCTAGATACCACGTCTACACTAAAGATTACTACTCTAATCACACGTAATAACTACAGCACCTAATATAGGCGGAGATCCTATGCTAAAGTATAACAACTATACTAACCAATCAAATGTAATGCATAAAAGTAAATAGAGAAAATAAAATATATTAAAGCATAAGTCTTACAAGAATAAATATAAAGATATACCAGAATTCTGAAGACTTCTCCGAAGACTCCTCCGAAATCTGGGCGTAGCGCCGCTCTCCCTAACTCTCAACTAGAACTAATCTACTACATTAGAAAGTCTAGCCCTAATTCTCTAGAGATGAGAGGTCATCCATTCGAGGGATGCCTCTACATCTCTATAATAATGTGGTGCCCTCAGAGAGGGGGGTCTACCTCTTTATTTATAGCCTGGAAAAGCCTCCCACCTCTTCTGGACAGGCGATGTGGGACTAATTCTTCCACCGTTTGCTCTGTTGGGCTATTATATATTTAACTTGGGCCTTCCAATCATCCCTCATGTGAGCCCACTCAAGGGAGCACCTTGGGGCGCCTCTATTGGGCCTCTATCATTGCATATGAGCCTCTTCTCACGTCATGGGCCTTGCTTGGGTGTGGGGCCCATTAGTGGTAATTCTCTTTTATTTGTAAAATTAATATCTTTTCATTTTGGACTCTAAATATAGCAAATGATATATCTGTTTCGATCGTCTCGACGAGCCTGTCGCAATGGTGCAGTCCAATTCCCCATTTAAGATACTTTTATTTGATGGAAAATTGCATACTCCTGCAACACAAGTGAGAACACCAAAACTCGTGGAACTTGTTAGAATCAAAACCTACAACTATGCTTTATGGTTGATATCATGTTATATTGAGCAATTGTTGATGGTATAAAATAGGCATTAAGGACCGTCAACACCTGCAACTTACATTGATTAACTTTCTCTTTCTTTGATAGAGTTTGACAGTAGCACTTGTTCTCTGTTTCAATGTTTGAGTAGCTTTTGCAGTGTCTGTATCCAGAAAGTTTAGAAAACAATTCGGAGTCTTATATTTTTAACTGGGATCAAACTGAGTTAGTTCCATACAAAGGGTTTATTTATCTGAAAAACTGTCATTGTAAAAGCTGTGACTTGTCTGAAAATGTCACTAAAAATTGTCAGAAGAGAGGCTATAATTGTCCGAGCTCCACATTCTCAGAAATTTTTGACACAGCTAAATAATGGTTTTAGAGAGCCTTTAGGTTTCATTGCAATAGATCTTGCTATATTGGATGGCTGGGTTGTGCTAAATAAGGTTCAGAGGGTGTATAACAATTTTCTTGTTTAAAAACTGCAGCTTGGTAACATTCTGAGTGTAATACAAATGTGCTAACCATCAGATTCACTAATATGTATCTAACTTCCTTTTCATTAGCCTTTATTTGTTTCATTAATTTCTCACTACTATCTCGTTTTTATTTGTGCAGCTATTTTCAATATTAGTCCCTTCTAAAACTAAGGCCGCTAATTGCAACCAGCAGCCTATGCAGACATGTAAAAATGGCACATCATGACCAGCTATGCGAACAACGCTGGGTGATCTCTGCTTCCACGGACTACAGCTGGGCATCGCAGTTGACCTGGCTACTACCCTTCTCATTCTCAGGGTCGATTCCATCGCCTTCTTCCATGTGAGACACACATAATCCCATTGTCAAGCTGCTATGCGTCGTCATCAAGCCAGCGTGTGCTATCACACCTCTTGACTTCCATAAATAGAGTCGCTGCACATTGTATGGAGAAAGATTTGTGTCTATATCAGACAATAGTTGTGGTTGTCTGATTTTTCATGAATTTATTGAGCATTTAGGTTTGTTACTTCAGATGCCTATGATCCTTTTTGTCTTACAGGGATGAGGGGGAATGTCTTAAAGAGATCATGTGGAGAAGAACTCCTGAATTTAGTGTTGAAGGCTAGAGACCTACAAAGTATCTACTGAAAAAGATTTGAAACAAAACAAAATCATTTTCAACTACCGCCAAACCGATTGAGCCTTAGTGTCTTGGGGGGCTCTTTGTCTTGGGGTCCTGATATTATTTCATCATCCAATGTAAGAATGACTAAACTGTGCAATACCAATTCATGATCTTGACATTGTTTCATCATCCAATCTAAGAATGACTAAACTGTGCAATACCAATTCATGATTACTTATCTGTACACAACATGTTGGTAGACAAACACCTACTGATCCTGTTACCTTTGTCATTTCTATGTTGTGAATCCTGTCTATATGCTTTTAAGTTAAAATATGCTTGTAGCTGAGTAATAGTTTTCTAAATTGTGGTGTATTTTTAAATGTTGATTAAAACATTTTAATCTCTCTTCCTCTCCCTCCCCTGTAGTCATAGAGTGTGCTAGAGTTGTATATGTACAGTGCTTAAGCAATACAATAATAATTCTTTTTTTGTTTGGTTTGTTGTTTTCTCTTATCTTCTGCTTTTATTGGCATTCTAGGTGCATGACCGACGGAGGTGCAGAGAAATCGCCGGTGAAGGAATCACCAGAGGAAGAGTTCTCAACATCAGAGATGTCGGCATCGAAGAGCAGGTTCACATCCATGGCAACGGAGGAGAAAGGAACACAGAGCGCGGGGTGACCACGGTGACCGCTACGGCCACGGAGATCGTGGCGAGATCATGGCGAGCTGGGTGGGTGGGGTGTGCACAACGGAATGGTTTCAGGAGCCAACACGCGCGTCTAATACCATGTAGAAGAAAAGTATTGGAGCCAACAACCTCCTCTGTTGCTCTCTACTAAATATATATGCAGGTTACAAGCGTATGCCATATGCCATGGCATACGAGATCGTGGATGACCCCGGCCACCACACACGTGCTATCACATGCTAACACAGATTATGACTGAATCAATTGCAGTACATGACTTCAAAACTCGGCTAATAATATATCTACAAAGGAACCGCATAGATACAAGGTGGAGGAAGACCATCTCTATTGCATTATTTGTACATCTATGTACACACCAGTAGATCCTTGAGTAAAAACCAGTCACTTACACCAATTGTTGTTTTTTTGCTATAGAAGAGAATGTAAATTTGGTGTATTTTACTATTATCATTGTTGACGGTCATTAAATACCAAATATAACCAACAAGTATTGCATGAATTAATATGAAATTAACTATAAAGCATAGTTGTAGGGTTGATTCTAACGAGTTCTACGAGTTTTGGTGTTCTCACTTGTTTTGTAGGAATATGTAATTTTCCATCAAATAAAAGTATCTCAAATGATGATTTAGACTACACTATTACGATGGGCTCGTCGAGACGATCGAAACGGACATATCATTTGCTATATTCGGAGTCCGGAGTGAAAAGATATTAATTTTACAAATAAAGGAGAATTACCACTAATGGGTCCCACGCCCAAGCAAGGCCCATAACGTGAGAAGAGGTTCATATGGCATGATAGAGGCCTAAGAGAGGCATCCCAAGCTGCTCCCTTGAGTGGGCTCACATGAGGGATGATTGGAAGGCCTAAGTTGAATGTATAATGGCCCAATAGAGCAAACGGTGAAAGAATTAGTCCCACATCGCCTGCTCAGAAGAGATGAGAGGCTTTTCTAGGCTATAAATAAAGAGGTAGGCCCTCATATTTTAGTGCACCATTATTATGAGTTGTAGAGGTGTCCCTCGAATGGATAACCTCTCTTCTCCAGAGACTAAAAGGTAGGTGTAGCAATTAGGAGAGACTAGTAGAGAGATAGAGTAGAGGAGTAGAGTTCTGAAGGAGTTCTGGCATGTCGGCGCTTCTTCGTAGCTGTATTCTTTGAGGTTCAGCTTCCTCGTCCGGAGCTGCATTCTGAGGTACTTTTGTATTCAACATTCTGATTCAAGTAAGCATTTGTTCTTATTCATTCTTAAGTTTACAACTCGTATTGAGTACTTCGATCTATAGGACCCTATAGGTTGAAGTTGTATTTAAATAGTGTAGGCGTGGTGCCTAGGCTAGGTTTACTTGTGAATGTCCCCCGATTAGCCGGATAGTGGTAGTCCGCGTAGGTGACAAATGCGTTGGTTCCTCTCAGTAGTCCACGTCCCATTGATAGGACCGATAGGCCGATAAGTGCTGATAGGGGCGATTGGTGCTTGGTAGGAGATTACTCTTTTTCTCCTATTCAGGTTACTTGCCCGTTAGACGGTATTATACAAAGCTTACCGGTTGTCGGAACTAGAAGTCATTAGCTATTTCCTTGTTTTCGATATTTATCTTACCTAACTGTTGGGTTAAGTCTATAGACTTTGTCATCATCACAACTGTTCCCTGTGGATACGATATTTAAAACCTCCCGGTAAAATGTGACATTGGTACGATATCTGTGCGCTTACGGATAATCTTACTTAAATCTTATTTAAAGGAGTGCAGTTAATTTATACCAACAAGCATTTTTGGCACCGTTGCCGGGAAACAGTTTGCTGATTTGACTTATTATAGCTTAATCTTGTATTATACTTTTATCTTTCCTATTTTACCCCATTCTCTTCAGTATTTTTGTGTTCATCCTTATGGATGCTTTTAATTCCATTCCTATCTGTTTATATGGCATGCGCGAAAGCTTCGGGCCACCAAAATCTAATGAACCTATCATAACACCTAGCTATGAGCTGCACCCATGTCTAATCAAAATGATTCGGGATAAACCATTCTCGGAAGAAGGCAATGAAAACCCATACTTACACTTACAAGAATTCGAGCAGACCTGTGCATGCTTGCGCATTGCTGGCATGTCTGATAAGATAATTAGATGGAAGCTTTTTCTATTTTTCTTGATAAGAAAAGCTAAACATTGGTATAATCGAGCCATAGGGAGTATGCAAGGTGATTAGGAAATGTTATACTCTGAATTCTGTTTACACTTCTTTCCTATCTCCAAGGTAGCTAGCCTTCAAAAAGAGTTTCTAACTTTTAGGCAACTAGAACAAGAATCTCTTAGTAAATCATGGGAGCGTTTTAATGAACTTATCACATTTGGCCCTAACCTTGGTTTTTCAGACCCCCATGCTTATTCAACACTTTGATTTAGGTCTTATCAAGGAATCGAAGGAATCCCTTGATTTAGCCTCTAGAGGAGCTTTTCTTCACTTACCTATAACCGCCTTAAGGCCTATGCTAGAAAAGGTTATTCAAGCCTATTCTGAGCTCTTCGAGGAAGAGAAGGACTCATCACCCGAACTAGACACGAAAGTCTTGGTAGCTAAAACACAATCACTCCATTACCAAGATTTAGCTATCAATCCTAAACCTTTGAAATTCTATTTTGATGATTTAGACTTTCAATCAGCTAAGATGTCCATTGTTGGTATCTGTTAATGCCTACTTGAATAATTCATAGCGCACGGATACGTTGTAGCACTTCACCGGATAATAAGTATACCTAGTTTTAATATCGAACCCAAAGTAAGATGTGTGAGGGTCTTCTAAACTACACTTAACCACCTGAGTAGCAAACAAGGCTGTAGAAGGTAGGGATATAGAGGGGACAACTAAGGCTTCTAGTTCAGGCTCAAGCAAATTATGATTAAGATGTTTTACTAGGGAGTTGGATAGAAAAGCACAGGCAAAGCTATACTCAGCTACCAACTATTCTCCTGCTAGGCCTACCGACGGGATAGTGGAGTATGTAAGATTCAACGGAGCTATAAGTCACCTCCGCGAGCTACCACCAAATCCGGACAATAGGGTACATCTACGAGTAACGAAGTCTAAGCACCACGCTTACACTACGAATACTACTCTAACCCAAGAGCTACAAGGATTAAAGTACTCAAAAGAGTCACAAACTAGCAAAACAAGATAAACAATGTTACTTACTTGAACACAGAAGTTGACTCCAAAGTAGTCTCAAATACAAGCCGTAGAGGTAGCACCGACAGTCCGATACTCCTCAAAACTTTCTCTTTAACTCTATCTCTCTATCTCTGAAGAACTAGCTTCTAGACGTATAGAACTAGCTCTCTCTTGGAATGCTAACTCGAGAGGTCATCCATTCAAGGGACACCTCCGAGAATCCTACTTAGGGTTTCTCGCTAAAGCTTTTCTCTTCTTTTTGAATTCTCCTCATGGGGGGTGTGCCTCTCCTTTTATAGCCTTGGTGAATCAACGTGAGCCCTTGGATCAAACCAACATTGGTGGATGGTGGAGATTGATCCTCAAAGGCGGTGGAGTAAATCGGGCGAACCGGGGTGGCCCCAGACCGGCCGGTCCAGGGCCAGACCGGCCGGTCTGGCCTGGACACCTCTGGCGCTCTGGTTCGATCTCGTGTCTTCTCGTTCCTTCTGGAAGGTTCTTGTGTTGCCGTGGCGTCCAATCTAACATTCTATGTTGCGGTGTAGCTCAAAAGTGTGTCTTTTCCAGTGTTTTCCTGCAAAACCATTGATTCACCAAAACTCGTGGAATTCGTTAGTCAAAGCCCTATTCTAGGTAGATGGATTGCTTTTATATCATTTTGGAAGGTTAGTTGATGGTTGGATTTAAACGTTAAGGACCATCAACACCCATAAATCAATACACATCAAATCTTCTTAGAAGAGCATCTTGGGAAAAGTGTCGTCAACTTCCTTTCCCTCCTGAAAGACATTGGAAAGAGTGCAAGGATGGCATGTCGAGTGATGCCATAGAAGGAAAGCCAAGCCACTTAGGAATAAATTCTATCTTCTCTCCTTCTATGCCCAAAATAAATGTCTCTGAACCCATCTCTAACCCCATCCTTGACCCCAATAAACTTTCTTATGTTCTTTCTACTAAACTTCATAATGACCCTAGAAATCCCTCAAGACATCCCAAGAATAAGAGTCACGAAGGTTATAGGAATGCCGAAGAAGAGCAACGACAATGGCAGGAATGCATAGAACATACTAGAAATACATATGCTATTGTAAAAGAATGGATGGAAGAGGACGAAGCTTTAGAACTAGCATTTAAACTTAGTTTGAATTCAGATGGTGAGCTTAAATCAATTTCTTTAATAAACAGAACTCACCCAAGTTTAGAGAAAGCTTTAGACGAGACCAACCTTGGAGACATCGATTTATGGGAAATCCTAGAATATAAAACATCCAATAAATATCATAGACATGAAATAATAGAGATAAACTTGTTGTCTATAGACATCTATACAGAAACACCCATGGAATTTGAAAAGGGAGATCATATTGATGAGCATAGGAATTATCTCATTAACACTTTATCGAATCCATGCTCATGAGAAATCTCCTGGATCAATTAGTCTCTCTAATATTACCACACACGAGATCTTCAACCCTTTTATCCTACCTGTTCATAAAATCATTGAAAGAATGGTTGTAGATGCATATGTTTATCATAAATATTGTAGATCTCGTTATAATCTTGATATAGATGCACAAAGGCTAATGTTCTAGAGGAAACCATCTCACCAACTTGAAGTATAATAATCAGAAGGTTTTCCAAGAATAACTTTGTGTCCCAAAATAACCACTCTTAAAAATGAATTGAGCTTGCACCTTTAGCATAGAAATATAATTGTCAAAATATTCCTTTAGTATTTTTGTCACTAACTATTTTAGGTTTGAAGTGAGAAAATGACTAATAGCAGCGCCAAGTATAACCAATCTATCATAATGCAACATTGATCCATCCAAACTTAACTTTGCTTTGCAAAACTCAAGCCTGAGGGAATGGCCTTATTTAGAAAATCCTATGTTGCTAATATTGGTTGTCTCTACCTTTATTCAATTTGTTAATCATGCTCTTTCATCTTTGTTTGAATAACACTCTATAAACTTTCATGTTACCTTTGTTTGTTATAGTATGCTTAAGATTTGGAGAAATTTCATACACCTTTTGAATTAGGCGTGGTGCTTAGTTTAAACTATTTTCTTGAGTCATAATTAGACATGGTGTTTAGTTTGATTTTCGAACCAAGAGGTGTGTTGATCTTATTTTCAAAGGTTTTTTGAATTAAGCGTCGTGCTTAGGTTAAAATGCCTTTCTAAGTCAAATTAGACGTGGTGTCTAGGTTGATTTTTGAACTGGTACTATACTAAAGTAGACATTGGATATTTTGTGGACTAACCCCTGTAGAAAACTTTTAATTTAATTTGGGTAAGTCATGAGATGAATTCAAATCAGAGATAAAACAGGACGCATGACGGGCTTCAATAACTTTTGTAGAAGAAGATACACCTCATTCATCATGGATGAAAGAACTGTGAGTATTAATGATTCATTCATTTTATCTTCTACTTGCAAGTTACTTTGCCTCAAGCCATATCTGTATAAAACATGATCTATGCTAAAACAACATCAATACTATCCTTTTATTAGCATAGACAGAACAAAAATAAAATACTTGGACAACCAAACCTATGTTCAAAAGTTGTATACTCCTTCGGATATGTGTTGTCTACTAAACTGTTGTAGACATAATAATGACTGGGGGTGAAAGAGTTAATAGATCAAAGAAGCAAAAGATGGCAAAAGAATGAGTGTAACAAAGGAGACAAGATGTCCATGAACAACCCAAGATGCAAGAGAAAGAAAGGACCACCGGTCATCTACCCTTCATCACTTAGTGCCATCACGCACTAATAATGAAGGTAATATCTTAAGGTAAGTGGTCACTTGCTCTCCTCTCTTGATCCCGGTGTGCACATAATTGAAAACACAAACATGTTCGAGTTACAATTTTAATTGATTAACCTAATTAAATCAAATACTTTGCTCTTAAAGATTGTTCATAGCACTGTTCTCTTTTAATCATAGTCTTAATCAAACAAGATAAAAACATTATATGTGATCTTGGGAAGATGATAGTCATACTCATGTGAAAACTTATAAAGAGATAAATAATCCTTCCATTGGTTAAGCAATTTTATTTTTTTCTGCCATGTGAACTTAAATGTAAATATTAAATGCTTAATCTTCTAATCTTACCACTCATGACATAAACAAATCATGCAACACCAACTTTATCTTGTTCAATGTGCCTAAGGATAGACAAAAAATAATTATAGGGATAAATTTGGTTCTATTGGTGTTTTTCACCAAAGAGCCCATACACTTGATCTCTACCTTGGTTTTATAAAGAGGACAATACTTTCAGCAAATTTTATTAATTCTACAAGTGAAAGTTCTATGAACATGCACACTGAGCAAGATGCTACTAGCTACTATTAAAGCTCTACTTCAACCTGTTGACCAAACCAAAAATAACAAAGGTGGCATCACCATCACTAGAGGTATGCAACCATCAAGACCTCTATCTCTAAGATGGAGAGATACACAAGAGTGGAAGAAGAAGTCCTATCGGTAAATTTTAAATTTTATACCCTTGCCATAAGGTAATATGGTAATTATCTAATTAATTAGTATTACTATCTACATTAATAATCTCACTTTAATATATTCATCTTCATAAGTATTAAAAATAAAATAAGAATCTTTATTGCTTTATTTACTACATCATAAAATATTAAAAGCCCCACGTGAATAAACTTATGGTAACCCTGTAGAAATATTTACTGTGGTGGAATAAAGAATAATAATAATAATAGCTTCTGTATTTATTTCCTTACATTATGAAAAAGCCTAAGCCCTATAAGAATAAATATCTCTGTGGAGGCATAAAAATACTACTATATATCAATATATCATACACACATATTTAATTTCTACATAATTAAACTAGAAAATCCTAAAAAAGAGAATCCTGCTAGAATCTGTCAATTTAAATCAACTCAAAGAACAATCAATCACTTATTGGCTGACCACTAACCTATTATTAAATTTGAGCCTCGAGTTTTGGTTTCTTTATTGGAGTATAATTATATAGGAACAACATTATGACAAGAAGAGAGTCTATTAGTGGCACCCATCGAGCAATTTCTTTGGTTAGGTCACTCAAGATCATCGACACCAAAGATGGTAAATATCTAACTTGGGGAGAAGTATCCCCTAGTTATCAAGTAACTATAACTAGGTGATTATCGAGTCTATTTTATATAGTCATAAAATACTAAAAAATATGTGAGCATATGAAGGTTCACAATAGTATCATAGGAAAATTTAAAAATGACAAAAATATGTGAGCACATGAAAGCTCACCCTTAATTAAGAAAAACACAAAAAAAAAAATTCGGGCACATAAAGGCTCGACGCGATCGAAGGGATTAGCTTGGGGGAGACGCACCCTATTATCATCATGATTAAGATATGTCTTTACTATTAGTTTTATTTTAGTAAGCTATAGTGTGTGTTAGATTAAATAATTAAAGTATGTTTGAATAACTCTCTCTCTCTAATTTTTTAAAGTGGAAATGATGAATAGTTGCTCTAACGTAACTTCTTTCCAAAGCACCTAGCTTTCAAACATGAGTTCTCCTAATTAATAATTATGCCTTAAAATGAAATTAAATGTATGGGTTGCAAATGCTTGATCCGAAAGTCTAGGTAATTGGTGGATATGATATGTGATGGTCTGAGCTGCTATTATCTTATTCTAAAACAACACTAGAGTTCAAGATTTACCAATATTAATATGACTAATAATTGCATTGAGTTAAATTAAACTTCGTTGACCCTATGAGAAGTTATCATGCTATTGAATTGAGATCATTTATACATTCCATTCATTTGCCGCATAAATGCTCATAATTATCTGTTTGCTATCCTCTCAAAAGTTTATTGGAGGATATATGGCTATAAAAATTATTCAAGAAAATAAAAAGGGACAAGTGTCCGAAACCTCAAAAAAGATAGATCACGAGGAAATAAAAAGGGACAAGTGTCCAAAACCTCGAAATAAATAATAAAAAAAATGGGCACGTGCCCGATAGTAGAATTAGCCTCATAATAAACAAAAGAGAGTGATATATATAAAAAAAAGAGAAAAACATCCAAATCCTTTTTATATACATGCACCTCTCAATTCAATGGTATGGTTGACTTTCTCTTTGGATCCATTGTTTAATTTAACAATATATGTTTCTGAGCTTTTGAAAAATTTTAAAAAAACTCCTAATAAAAGGTAAAGTGAAAGAACTAGAGACATAGTACTTGATTTGATCGTTCTATCTTGCAATTACTCAAGATTCAAGGTAAGAGCAATAAGCCCTATGATAAATAATATGATATATTTGTTCTAAATTCGAAGGGAAATTTTTGTTTGAAGGTATGTGCACCCGATTGGAAGTAAAAATATTACAACAACTCCCGATCCACTACTAAGTTTGGCTTTGCTAAGGGACTAGCAAAGGGTAAGCTTGGGGATATTGTTAATGGTCGTTAAATACCAAATATAACCATCAACTATTGCATGAATTAATATGAAATTAACTATAAAGCATAGTTGTAGGGTTGATTCTAACGAGTTCCATGAGTTTTGGTGTTCTCACTTATTTTGTAGGAATATGTAATTTTTCATCAAATAAAAGTATCTCAAATGATGATTTGGACTATACCATTGCGACGGGCTCGTCGAGGTGATCGAAAACGGACATATCATTTGCTATATTCGAGTCCGGAGTGAAAAGATATTAATTTTATAAATAAAGGAGAACTAGCAAATATGCCCGTGCGTTGCAACGGAAGGATAACTGGATTGAATTCCATTCGTATAAACATAATTTCAATTTTCTTGTAAAGTATTTATTTTATTTGAAAGACTCGGCACCAGCTCTCAGTTATATATAGAAAACATATTGAGTGGTCCAAAAGAAAAACTATCGGTACCATGAAATAAATTTAGGTTAAAATGTTTTACTTCATGCCCACTTCCATATGACTTTTATAATTTATCTATGGAGTATATATAAAGTATAAAATAAATTATGTAATACTTCTAAGAATGAAAAGATGATTGAAAGTCTCTCTCAATGGTCCAGTCTCTCTCCAGTCTAGTTCGTTATGGGCCTAGGCCTGTGTTTGATCTAACAAGAGACAAGAGGCACGGGGGTGAATTCTAAACTGTTTTATTTGTTTACCTATTAATTAGTGCCACATCGTCTAAAAAACTATGTGTTGCACGGTTAATAAACAATGATCTGATCCTCATGATGTGTAGCAATTATTAGTTAATAATTAATAATAACTAAAAACAGAAATAAAAATCACATCCTAGTACTTTTGGATAAAGAAAGTTTAGAGCGAGAGTGTGAGTGCAGTTGATTGATTTGCACATTCACGGTTAGTTTGTGAGGCAATACCAAAAAAAGGGAAGAAATTTTACCTCTTTATTAATATAAAGGAGAATTACCACTAATGGACCCCACGCCCAAGCAAGACCCATAACATGAGAAGAGGCTCATATGGCATGATAGAGGTCCAAGAGAGGCACCTCAAGCTGCTCCCTTGAGTGGGCTCACATGAGGGATGATTGGAAGGCCTAAGTTGAATGTATAATGGCCCAACAAAGCAAACAGTAGAAGAATTAGTCCTACATTGCCTGTTCAGAAGAGATGGGAGGCTTTTCTAGGCTATAAATAAAGAGGTAGACCCTAATATTTTAGTGCACTATTATTATAAGTTGTAGAGGTGTCCCTCGAATGGATAACCTCTCTTCTCGAGAGACTAAAAGATAGGTGTAGCAATTAGGAGAGACTATTAGAGAGATAGAGCAGAGGAGTAGAGTTCTAAAATAGTTCTGGCATGTCGGCGCTTCTTCGTATCTGTATTCTTCGGGGTTCGGCTTCCTCGCTCGGAGCTGCATTCTGAGGTACTTTTGTATTCAACATTCTGATTCAAGTAAGCATTTGTTCTTATTCGTTCTTAAGTTTGCAACTCATATTGAGTACTTTGATCTATAGGACCCTATAGGTTGAAGTTGTATTTTATAGTGTAGGCGTGGTGCCTAGGCTAGGTTTACTTGTGAATGTCCCCTGATTAGCTGGATAGTGGTAGTCCGTGTAGGTGACAAATTTGCATTGGTTCCTCTATAGTCCACGTCCCCGTTGATAGGACCGATAGGGTCGATAGGTGCTTGGTAGGAGATTACTCTGTTTCTTCTCCTATTCAGGTTACTTGCCCAGTTAGACAGTATTATACAAAGCTTACCGGTTGTCGGAACTAGAAGTCATTAGCTATTTCCTCGTTCTCGATATTTATCTTGCCTAATTGTTGGGTTAAGTCTATAGACTTTATCATCATCACAACTGTTCCCTATGGATATGATATTTAAAACCTCTGGATAAAATGTGACATTGGTATGATATCTGTGCGCTTGTGGATATTCTTACTTAAATCTTATTTAAAAGAGTGCAGTTAATTTATACCAACAATCATAATACACACTTGTCTCTTGTTTCATGAAAATAAGAAACCATCGACTGATTTAAGCCCACAAAATTATATTATATGTTGGAACTATTTGTGCAAGTTTGTAATAACTAATCAAATTTTATTCTACCTTGTATGGGATTGAGTAATATTGTTCTCTGGTTGAAAGGTTGTCAAACCTGAGTACATTTGAGTACCAAATTATTTGTCTTCGTATACCCGTAGCAACGCACGGGCACTCAAACTAGTTATGTATTATTTTGTTCTTGCTTGTGTTCTTCGATTCGCAAATGTGATTAGTCTTTCTAGCGAGGTTAATCGAATTGTGACATGGTTGATAACTAGAGGAGACGTGCTGCTAAGATTGCAGGGTTTAGGTCTTTGTGATCTGAAACAAGATCGATGTGTTGCTCTCTAGCCAAATCAATAGTTATTTTGAACCTAATGGAAAATTAGGAATCCTATCCCCAACAAGTGGTATTCGTGAGCTTAAAGTATACCTTCAGGTTCACATCTTATCCATAGTTCAAGTGTTTTTGTCTTTGTTCTATTATCCACCGCCATATATGTTTTCCATCTTAGAACTATCTGCGCCATAGCCTTTGCATAATTTAGTTTTAGAGTCTGTCATATTGAGTTTGTGTCCTAGATCAACGTCTTATTACTGGTCTAGATTGTGTTTTTTCTAGCTTGTGTTGATCCCTCCACCCTCCGCCATCTCGTATCATCATCATCGATTTGCATTTTGTGTCTATATAAATTCTGATTCGTATTGTCTATCTTGAAACAGTCATAATTTTTATGTCCCAACTCGAAGCGAGCGAATTTTATATCTACGGAGAATGCTAGAAAATTTTAGCTTTGTTTCATCATAGCATAGCTGGATTCACAAAAAATTAGATTTGCGAAATTTGATCAAGAAAATTGAGTTTCTGGGCCGATAAATTTTGCTATTCTTTTGATAGCATAATACTGATTTTCTATGAACCACATCTTTTATCCAATTGAGCTTTTTTGTGGTTTGTTCTTGTGTACTCCTTTGCTGAGAAAAAAATATCAAAATAACAAAAGCAAAAAAACTTTATACAAAATTAAAAGAAAAAAAAAGTAAAAAAAAAAGAAAGAGAAGAGAAGAGAAGAGAAGAGGAGCACATAAGGAACAACTAGTAGCCCTATTTTATGTGGTGCCTTTGTCTTGTTCATGCCATTGTTTTCTTTCATACTTGTTCCTTTCATCCTTGTTTCACTCTCTTATTTGTCATAATTGGTGCTTGGAACATGTATGGGCCAACAACAAGGATAAGTGTTTTAGACATTTATTTAATTGCTATCTGTTTCTTACTTGTTGTGTGTGTGTGTGTGTGTGTGTGTATATATATATATATATATATATATATATATATATATATGTTCTTGTGTCTCTTAAACTCCACATATATACTTCAGTTCAATATAGAAAAAGATCCTTGCAATCTCGATGTCACGTCCTCACAGGTTTCATGAACCAGCCACCAGCTGTATCGTCCACTGTTTTGCTTTGGTCAGAACACTTGTAAGAATTTGGTAAGGCATGTGAGAGTGTCATTCCACTGACCAATAAATAGCTAATAGGGCATATTTGATTTCTAACAATGCCAGACAATGAGTTTCTTTTTAAGTTTGATATGTAGGACTTTATGGACCAGTTGTCTACAAGGATGGATAAAATAATTGCAAAAGTGAGCACTGCAGCCTCCTTCGCTGACATCGTCACCACCACCTCCTACATATACTACGGAGCTTGTGTGGCAAGTACTCAGTTCTCAAATGGAGAAGGTAGAACAAAACCAGTTCAACAACTTATTCCAAACATACTTTGTTGTGAACGAACGACGATGTTGTGTTATGATAAATGGCGAGAGTTGCAAGGACCTTGCAAGCTTAGAGTTGGTTGAGAAGCTTGGCTTGACCGTAAGACCACATTCACATCTATGCTACATCTAATGAGTAATTAGGGATAAGATAAAGGTAATTGAAACTGCACGCATTGAGTTTTCTATTGGTGTTTATAAGGATAGCAAAGAATTTGATATAGTACCGATGCAATCTTGTCAATTGTTATTTGGTAAACCATGGATATTTGAAAATAATGTTATGCGAGATACAATTGCTAATAAATATTCATTGAAACACAATGGTAAAAAAACTACTCTTATACCTATGACTACTACTGAAACTTTAAGTGATAATAGAGAGAGAAGAAAGAATGAGCCTTTTAGAAAAAAAAATGGATTATTTCAAATGTTACAATACTTTTACAATACTTTCATCTAAATTTGAGTATTTATAAAATAAAGATGTTGCTTTATCTCTTTGTTGAAACTAATAGTTTGCAGCATGTATCCAAAAAGGAGGATGAGGTAATGGAGAAAGAGTAGATAATTGTTTTATGTAAGAGCTCTCTTGAGGTGCTGAATTTGCGCACCAATAATGCTACTAATGCAATACTAGAACATTCTCTTAATTTATCTTTACCACATGATGATTGTTCTGATATTTGTGATAAAGAGAAGTTGTATGATAGCACTTTTGATATTTCTATGCCACAATTTATAAAAAGAAATTGATTCTTGTGTTTTGGAATGAAGTACTCCCTCGCTAAAAAAATAAAATAATTCTTCCCATTACTGCTAAAAAAGATGAGCTAAAATTATTGTCTTCTTTAAATACTTTAGGGATATATTGAGTTTGATACTCTATGTGCTCTTAATAATTTGGAACAGAAATTTAAATATGCTGAATTGCCATGGTTGTTTAGGTGTATATGTCATTTTATTGGTAAATATAATTGCAAAAGAGAATATATGGTACACCAAGTTTATATTTCTTTAAATCTGAAATCTCCTTTTGTCATGCCATGGTATGATCAATTAGAGGGTTGCAATACCTATATTCATGTTATATCAAAATCCTAAAGTTTTGCTATAAAGAAACATGTTAAATTTTAAAAAAGATGAGCAATGTTAGATAATACCTACAACTTATACTCAAACTAAGCTCAAACCGAGGATGGTTTGTTATCAAGAAGGGGAGGATGATGAGGACATGACACCTTCTGGATAGAATCATGGATTATAAGATGAGCTTGTTCGATGATTTTTGGTGCAACTCACTAGGTTCTACATGTACATGTCCTAATTTGCCTTTTCTCAAAATACAAGTCAATGAAGGTTAGGTCGGTGAGCCAATAGTAACTCATTGGGGAGGTTATAATTCAACCATCCGAAGTGCGATTAAGGTCAATGAGCAATCGATGGAGCTTATTTGATAAGCTTTAAAATAGATATGGTCTCATCTCAATATCACATTGGCAAGGCCTCCAAATCATCAAGATATGCTATCGCTATTTCTGTCGGGAGCTATATTATCGCCGTGGACTTGTTATTCACCCTCGGGCCCTAGCCTAAGTTAGAGCATGCCCTGAGAAGATAGAGAGCACACCAAGGAAGTCCTAGGATTTTCTCCTCCTTGCCACCACTTTAGGGGGTCAACAAGGGCGTCCAAGCCAAGCTAAAGGCCCAGTCCAACTCAAGTTCGTGTTTGTGTCTTCGTGACCGATTGAGCAATAAAATGAGTGCTCGGGACATATCCGTACTCCATTTTTTTATGAAATTTGATGGTCATTAAAGATCGTTTTAAACCGGCCAAATAATGCATAAAAAGATCACAATAGAAAGATAGAGGTTTTAACTGATAATTTCTATGAGTTTTGGTGATTCCATATTTTCTGCAGGGTTAAATCCAGAAAAGACAATTTGGTGGATTTAATTATAAAATTAAGACAAAACTTGACGGCGACGAAACACCGCGCATTGGACTTAGGAAGATTCTAGAAAACACCGTAACAAAGCAAGCCGAGCCATGAACAAGTGGGGTCGACCGGCCCCATCGGCCAGGCTAACCGGCACCCCTAGTGGACCCTAGCTATCATCTTCCGTGAGCTTCTTCCACCACCTTTAAGGATTAATCTTGGCCCTGCGTGAAGTCAGTTTGATCAAATAAGCGTCGTTTCCTCCACTGGGCTATAAATATGGCCCTGTACCCCTCAGGGCAATTAGGGTTTTGTCTCAATTCATTTATCAAGATTAGACTAGAAGTTAGGATTTCCAGAGATTGGAATTAGAGCTCCAGTTCTTCAAGTTCTTAGTTTAGGCTTTAGCTAGCAAGGTTGAAGTAGAGTTGGGCGATTCACTTGGGATTCTTCACTTGGGATTCCAAATCTGTTCGTCTGGATATCGGTAATTTATCTTGTATCTCATTATGACTTTATTCTTATTTATTATATTGCTACTTATTAAGTTCTTAGTTTTCTCTAGTTATATTTTTGATATAGTTATGGTTGGTGATGATTATAGTCATAAGTTCGTAAAAGCCTGATTCAATTCTCGAGTGGGTTAGGTGGTATGTATTATCTAAGCGTGATGCTTTGGTATTATATGTACCTATGGATGCTCCCCGATATGCCGGGTCATGTGGTAGATCGCAGACATGACAGTGTCTGTTGAGTCCTTTATAAGCCATCCTCCACATATAGGTTTAGTAGAGCGCGGTTCGTGAAGGAGGTGACCGTTATGTCTCAAATTTCTCCCTAGTTGATGCTCCTTATACTATTTTCTAAGTTGGTTATACTATAGATGAAAGTGTGTATATTAGTGTGATCTATAGACTTATTATTTAGGAATAACTTAGTAGTTCTTTACTCTAGCCAAATCTTCTCGAGTTAGCCTAACTATATTAGCCGAGTTTCTATATTTTATCTCTGAAATACCATTTATCTTATACATTTATCTTGTTGCTTATTGTTTATCTTGACTCACTCCTCGCTAAAGCATTAGAGTGGTTGGTTTTTCTAGTTTACACATTTATAGTTGTAGTCATAATTCCTTTTTTACCCCCTTTAAGATTTAATCCTATGCGAGTAAAAGTTTTTTCTTTTGGCTAAAAACAAATCAATGATACTTAGAAATTTTACCAGGTGAAATGCTATAAGATAATTATCTGTGCGCTTGCGGATATATTTTATAGTTATTTTTAGAGCAGTCAAGTGTAAATTTTTCAGTAGTTTTAGCATCATGCTAGGGATGACATTAGTGCAAAGTGATGTTAGAAATGTCAACAATAAACTACATACGGATAGAAATATAATTTAATAAGCTAACTAATGACCTTGGTTTGATGTCTAAATTTCATCGGAGTCAATGAAAATTGTCAAAATAAGTCAGCGTCTACAATCTATTAGGGTCATGTGCCACCATTTTTGGTCCGTTAGGCCGTGTATCGTGTTTGAGCCTATTAGGGGGCGCATCCAAAGGGAGTGACGACCCTTATACTTTATATTCAGTAACCGTCGCCCTTATTAGGATTTGGGTTTTGCTTTAGATCAATCTGTTTTCAAACAGTCGCTATTATCGATTTGTGAAACCCCCATGTTAAGATCTTAATCATATATTTGCAATTGTCACTATACTTGAGTTGCGTATTATCTTGTTTTTGCTTGTGTTCTTCGATTTGCAACAAGGATTAGCCTTCTCGGCGAGGTCAATCAGAGGGTTATGAGGATGCTACGCCAGCCGAAAAATCAAAAAATTTAAGCCCCATAATCCGGGATCTACCGCTAGAGATAGGTTACGGATATACCACTCGGTGTATTGGTGCTCCGAAGACAACTAATGTAGTCTTGCCGCAGCCAGCGACAAAAGCGTGGTCGCCCAAGAAGTCCTCCCACAACTTCAGATAATAGGCGTGTCCGTGATGCAGCACCCCCGAGGTGTCCCACACGAATGGGGAAGAAGCTGACATGATTTAATTCGTATTCTTAGGTCCGCAAGGAGGAGGCCGCCACAGTAATGTAGGAGGAGAAGATGTGGATCTCGAACAGCCGCCCCTGATACTTATATAGGCGCTAATGTGCTCCCCATGGGAGGCCCATTAGTAACCCTGGGTGATTGTCCATCTGGGTCCAAACCTATTAGGCATCCCTCCCCTTGCAATTCACCATGGGTTCACGCTAGGAGACAAACGTTTGTCTCCTCCCAATAGTTGAAAGCCTTAGATCCGTCGCTCATCAATGTACGCAAATGATCATATCGATTGAACCACTAGCCACATACATGTTATTCCCTTGCCTCATGATATTTGGTTCAACCTCGTGGGTTAACACTTAACCCAAGCACGGTCATGCATTTGTTGATCCAATCACTTGAGTGATCCAGTTGATATCACTCTCATCGAGAGGGGCAAGTCCCATCTTGATTGTCTATGTTTCATAGCATGTTTCTCGACAAACCCGAAGACCTTCTTTATAACTACCCAAGAACGGAGTAGTGTTTGTCGGGTTTTAAGTGTCGATACACATCTCGAGCACATACAACAATCTCGTAGTCAAAGGACATAACGTATATGATGTGTATAGAGACAATCTCTTTGTTGGGTCAGTCCAAATTTACATGTCATACATGTGCCCACATTATTAGTTTGACATCTCCATGTCCATGGCTTGTGAAACATAGCCATCAACTAATACATGTGTTAGTCTAATATTCATGTGTGTCCTCACATGAACTCCAACCAGGGACAAATATAGAATAACCATACAAGTAAAAGAGTTCCACAAACAATTCACATAATTGCCAATCAATACAAGTTGTCTTTAATGGATATTCAATGGATATATTACATATCATGGATACTGGCACAATATCATCATCTCTATGATTACCTCTAGGGCATATTCGCAACACAATCGGAATGTGACACGGTTGATAACTAGAGAAGACATGGTGCTAAGGTTACAGGGTTCAAGTCTTTGTGATCTGAAGCCGAATCGGTGTATTGGTCTCCGACCAAATTAATAGTTATCTTGAACCTGACAAAAGATCGGAGATCCCGTCCCCATCAGCTCAGATAATAGGCGTGTGAAGGAGGGTAGAGGGGAGAGCAGTGAATGTGGCCAGGAAACTGACATGATTTAATTCGTATTCTTAGTGCGCAAGAGGAGGCCGCCACAGTAATGTAGGAGGAGAATATGTGTGGCTCGAACGAAGGGGATGATGTGGCTTGAGAAGATGCTAGAGAAATAAGCATGGGTATAAGTATGTGTGGGTGATGTCCATCTGGTGCAAACCTATTACCATCCCTGGTTGCAATTCACCATGGTGCGGCTCTAGGAGAGAAACGTTTTGTCTCCTCCCTAGTCCCTAATTTTTTTTTTTTGTAAAACAGTATCCAATTATCTTCAACATTGATTCGTATATTAAATCCATCATAGAATGTATATTTATTTAGTGCAACAGGCATGATCATATGTTTTTAAATGATAAAAATTTGATATAGGACAGATTAAAAGGTCATGCGTATATTAAAACATAAGTATTGACAATTTTCTTAAAGTTTAAAAAATAACATTTACAAAGCAAGGAAGTTACAGTTTGAAGAGTCAAGGAAAAGCGTGAAGTGTCTATTCCTCCAGTTCACTTGCACATAGAGAGCTTTCTCTTTTTATTTTGAAACTAGCTCGAGAGCTTTTGAGCGGAGATATTTCAAACAAAAAGGCTGTCAAGCTTTCCACACGGAACAGTTTCTTTTTGCGACGAAGCAAGTTGCTTCGCCACTTTTACAAGAATATAATGTTGAACAGTTTGGTTCTGGATGCCACACAGCCTTGTTCCATTTGAACAATTTGGCAACTCTTCGCAACCAAATAAGGCCTTGCTGTGTTAAGCAATTTGGCTCCAGATGCCAGCAGAATTTATCTTTTGAAAAAGATCATGTGCCCTAAATTTCAATTTCAGAACACAAAAATTTGGCTGTCTAATCATTAATGACAATTGTCTAGCCCATTTGTTTACTACCAGTTCCATGGACACCTCAATTACAACAACATTAGGAACAAAAAAAAACAGAGAGAGAAAGAGAGGAAATGCTGGATCACCACGATCAATAATTTTGTCTAGAACTGCAATTCACTGACCCACCATACGCTGCTTCTGACTCCATCAGAAGCCAGAGGCTTCCTCCATCCACCAAGTCCAGGCGGGCACCACTTGATGTCTGCTAATGGTCACAACGCCATGGCCAGTACAGCCACACATGCTGCCACAGCTACCTGTGGCCATGTCCACCAACCCTAGCAAGCACAAAGAAAGAGAGGTAACAAACTAACAACTCAGCAGACGAGCAAAAGGGGGGGCGCAAAGTTCCAATGAGAAGAACAATGGACAGAGAGACCACTGGGGGTTAAGGTTTGTTCTCCACTTTCGTGATTGCAGGCTCATCTACTTGCGATTATTGGTGGTTCGAGCTTTCAACCATGTGTTTATGGCTACCTACTCACATTTCTGGTTCTGTGCCAAGAATGGAATGCAGAACGAAAAGCTAGCACATCACGTCGAAAGCTAAAGTTCATTCTCTGCTTCATTGTTACCGAACATTCATTCTCATGCATTTTTCTTTTCTCAAATTAGAGTTATTAATTAATCTGAATGTCAATGGTTGTGCCATGTTCCATCATACGTAACCTGAAATCCTTAGTGCTACCTAAAAGGGTGTTTGATCGTTTAGCTAAAGTTTAATCCGGGTCAGATCGATGTTTGACACAAATTAGCCAATTATAAAATTAATTGTATAAGTAATAGCTAATTCATGAGAATAAGCATAATTAATCCATAATTAGCACAAGTTTAATGTAGCATCATATTAGCAAATCATAGATTAATTAGACTCAATGGATTGGTCTTACGAATTAGTCATGGCTTAGCCTATATTTAGTACTTAGACTCTATTCATTATATGCGACAAGGCTAAAATTTAGTGGCGGGATCCAAGCATCCGGCATCGATGCAATGCAAAGTTGCTCAGTCTACAACATTGCACTAAATTTGCTAAAGAAAAAAAAAGAAATATATCAAAGCAGGGAGTCAATATATATCTCCAATGCATGACCCTTTCCAACAAATCCAAATTTAAACTTTTTCTTAAAACGATTCCATCGTTCCAAAGCAAGCATCAATCACACGGTTACTGGCTAGGGGGGCAGGAGCTAGCATGTGAACCACCATTAGCAGCAGCTAGCAAGAGAGCAGAGCTTACCAGTGTCGCCTTGGCAGCGGCCGAGATGCTGTAGTACCCGCCGTTGTCTGACCCGTAGCCGTGGCCACTGTACCCGCCACCGCCGGTAATGCTGCCACCGGAGGAGGAGGAGGAGGAGTTGTCCTGCGGGAGGCGGTAGGAGAGCTGGTACGCCGGCGTTCCGTCGGGCTTGAAGAGCCCGTAGTTGCGCTCCGACGTCGGCCCGGGCTTCATGTTCTCGTTGAAGAGCGCGAACATGTAGACGCGCAGCGGCGTGGCCGGCCGCAGCGGCGTGCCCTTCCCCTGTGCCACGAGCCGCATCACGTTGCCGTTGTACCTGGCCGCGTTCTGCGGCGTGGCGCCGGTCTCGTTGGCGTCCCCGCCGACGGCCACCCGGTCTCGGACACGCGCACCTCCACGGCCCGCGCCGCCGCGCTGTTGGCCGCCGCGATGGCATGGTACATGGCGTCCACCTGCGCCGCTAGCATGTTGGTGTAGTGCAGCCCGGTGCCGGGGTCGGCGACGCCGGCATGGCCGGGCTCCAGCAGCGCGTACTCGAGCTCCACGCCGGTGGGTTCCTCGGCGTAGGCGAAGTAGGGGTACGCATTGACCAGGAACGGCGAGCCTGCGCGCGCGTGGAAGTCGAGGATGGGGCAGAGCATCGGGAGGAGGTCCTTGCGGAAGTACGCCGACGACGGCGGATACGACGTGGCCAGCACGCCGAGGTTGTGCGCCGTGGTGACGGCGACCTGCTTGTCCAGGCCGGCCTGCGCAAGCGCGTCGTGGAGGCACTGCATCGCCGGGAGGAGGTACCTGGACAGCGAGGAGCTGTTGGCGCCGGTGAGCACCTCGTTGCCGACGGTGAGGAAGGCGATCTTGGTGGCCGGGAGCGCGGGGGCAATGTTGGAGCGGACCCAGGACGCGGCGCCCGTGGGGGTGGAGACGGCGGCGAGGCACTCGTCCGGGACGCCGACGACGAGCTCGACGCCCGTGTTGGCGAAGGCGCGGATGGTGGTGGGGTCAGCATCGTAGAGTCGGACGCGGCCGACGCCCAGGGAGGCGACAATCTGCGGCACTGAGGTGGCCGCAGGGAGGTTGTTGCCAACGCGGCCGTAGCTGATGCCCAGCAGCGCCGAGGACGTCGCCTCAGGTGTGCAAGGGAGCAGAAGGAGCAGGGCCAGCGACAGATGGAGTGCCGCCATTGCGCGTGATGGCAGTGTGCTCAATTGCTCAGTCACAGAGAGAGAGAGAGACAGAACACAGAAGCTTGGGCAAATGAGCTACTAAGTAGGAGGTGCGAGTGATGAGCTGGAGCCCGGAGGGATTTGGCTTCGAGCGGCTGGACCATAGGGGTTTGGTGGGTGTTGGACCAGATCGGGGGCCTCAGTGGATCTCATATAAACACTTACTACGGTCCTATTTGTTTGCCTTATGTAGCTTATAGGTTTATCTACCGTTGAAAAAGATTTTTCTTTTATAAGAAATCAGCTCTGGCTTTGTTTTTCACAAATTATACGACTAGTCGAACACCCTCGAAAGTGTCCATAACATCTACGGTGAGCGTATCAGTCTTCTAAAGCTCCTTCCTTTCAAGTGAAAGTTCCCTATCTTTTTTGGTTCGAATCCAATCTAGTTAAAAACAAACAATTGCCCGATGGAAAAAGTCGATGAAAGACAAGGAGTGTAAACCACATACGAGTGAGCGCATAAAGCGAAAATGTTTTGCAGCGAGTCAAACATAATACGATCAAAGGGAAATAGGGTCAATGCTACAACTCAAACAGTTCCCCGAGGGGGTCCCCGGTTGAAAGAGCGAGCTACATTCTTTCATAGAAGACAGAAAAAAGAAGACCGATGGTTTCTTTACTTCATCTTAATATAGGGATGCTTTTATGTAGCTTCCAATATCTGAAGGAGTTAGCGAAATTTTATAGCTTCTAATAACTGCTAAAAAACTTGTCGATGGATCATAGTACACATAGTAATCGAAAGGTAAAGGCCACCTAGTCGAGGAAAACATAGACCACAAACTCATCCATCCAAGGCAGTAGTAGGACTCTGTAAAAAAGCTGCTTCAATATTCTAGCTTTTCTATCTCCTCGAGTCAAATGCATTCAACTTCCTCTGCACAACGCTTGCTCTGGCAGTAGCTTCATCACTTTGTCAGACCAAGCACTTGGTGCTCCTACATGTCACTCTGCCACTCTGCGAAGATACTAGTTGAGCTTATCTGGATATTTGGTGGAGATGTGGATCTTGGGACTACAATACAGGCTAGAGCGATGGGGTTGCCCTTAAGTGATTACATAAACTTCCTGTCAGAAAGAAAGATAAGCTACTTTTAAATTAAGGGACTGACTACACAACTGTCAATAGATTTTTGTTGTCCAAATCTGTCAGATTTTAGGCCAACTAAAAGATGACAACTCACATAGAAAAAATGACAGATATAGCAAATGAAAATCTGTCAACCCTTAAATCGGATACATCTCACAAACGGGTTTACCCAAACCCAACATCTATTATAACAAACTTACAGACCTAAAAGACAACAACTAAGTAAGCCAAGAGATCGCCTCTGGCGGTAATCTGGACATCCCGAACACACAGGCATTCTCACATCACATGGCTTGGGTGGCAATAGCATCACCTTCCATCGGATACCTCTTTGACTTATTGACACCTAGAGGGCCTTGCAACCATGGTGCTCGTCGATTTTCATCTCATAACCCTAAAATCGAGAAACCCGTTGAGATAACGGACAAACTTGAGAGCTATTGCAGCAATTGAAATGAGGTTTATCCTAATTTTGTACCAGTTCACGTGCCTCACCAAAGTGGAGGATCACAGATGGATCTAAGAACGTCGTAGCAAGAAGGTTGAACCTAAAAGAAAACAACACAAGTGCGTAACAACAGGACCCAACACAAAACAAAACACACACACACGCACAAATGGCTCCAAAGACACAAAAATACACACACGTAAAAAAGAGACACAAATACACATTTAGGGTAACAAAGGCAACAAAAGGAATATAAGCTCAATTCACAAATAAGAATGCAAACACCGACGGGCATAGACACAAACACTCGCACATGTAAAAAAAACTACAAACACACACAAAAACACAAAAAAACACACAGAGAGAAAGGCGCATTTAAACACAAAGAAAAAGAAATGGAAAAGGTCTCAAACACATAGAAAGGGGAGAAAAACAAAAACAATCACACTAAGAAAAAAAGAGAGAGACACACAAAGAACTCCGAAAAATTATCAAGAAGACGTGAAACAGAACAAACACACCTACACACCGATAAACACAATGAATGCACATACAACTAAAAAAAAAAAACACAAAAGGCACATAGACACACTAACACACCCCCCCTAAACACACACAATGACAAGAAAGGCCCAAAAAAACATGTCACACCTGAGAGACACAAATAGAGAGAGAGAGAGAGACAAACACACACATAGAGATAGAAAGACACGATAGAGGCGCCGCAAAAAAACTAAAAAGAAAAGATATAAATTAAAACAATACACCCAAAAAAGACAAACACACACACACACACTCACACTCAAACTCACACATAGAAAAAAAAAAAATGAAACACACGCAAAACACAAAGAAACTACCACAAAAGAAAGGAAAAAGAGATATACACACAAAGAACTCCGAAAAGAAAAACTCAAAGACAACATATAAAAAAAACTAAAACTGAAATATTCTAAAAAAGACACACACACTACCCCTCGCAGGCACTTGCGAGCGCCAAGCATGCATACATACACAAAAACGTTGCTAAACTTCGCATTGAATAGGTTCAACTTAAAGGATGCTCTACCGAATTCTAATTAGAGTTCAGAAATATTTAGCCGGTAGCATCAAGGATGCAGCTATTGCAAGAAATAAGTGCTTGTAATCATGTAATCACCGAAACAAAGAATTGACAAGAAAAATGCTCCTATACTTAAACCAAATTCTACAATAACAAATAGCCGTGTAAAAAAAGCATCCATGTTTGTGCACAAATAAAATTGAGAACTCACCCTCAGCCTTTCCAAGGTCCTCAGTATATTAGATTCATCTTACTTCTCAAGTGCTTCAATACATGACACATAAAAAACAAATGAGATAAAAAACTATATTGCATTAACAAAAACCAAAAAAAAATATACACACCTCAAACAACGTATCATCTAGACCATCAGCTAGAGACTCGCCTTTACCACTATAAAAAAAAAAGCAAATATATAAGAACTCTCTTTCCCTGCTATAGCTTCCTGGCCATCTTGTGGCCTTGCAAATGCCAAATGCTGAAATGCATCATGCATGTTTGTGGCAAAACAGAAAGGTAATATAAAAAGCATTTAGGTCAGGTTTTCATAGGAGTTGCTAATAGATATTTCGGTGATCCCGACAATTTCAAAGAACTGAACTTGCTTTTTTTAAAGAACGTCGCGCCAATTTCAGACCACCTATAATTAGCTGCTCAACCGCACTAGGCAATTTAGATACATATTCATCCAAACTCACTCAACCAAAAATCAAACAGAGACTAATAGCAACTATGATAATAGCAAACTATGTATAGTTCATATCCATCAGCATGCAAAAATGTGTTGGTGCTAACAAATAAAAAAATCTGGCATTCTCTACTGCTCTGATAGCAAATTCAATCGAGAATGGACTTTATAGAGGCAGACAAGCATTCACAAAAAAACACAGTTTCAAATGATAGTGCTAGTCGAACAATGAACACAATTTATAAAATCTCAACTATACATCAAAAATGCAATAACACAAATTGAGATAAATCAAAACATACATAGTTTGATCACTGATGACACTTGGTTTTGAAACATGTCTGAACAACTATAAAGAATTATGATGGTACATAGAAAATATATATACAGTTCCTAATTGACACGCTCTTAATTAAACTAACTGAAAATGTACATGGAAACAGGTCTGTTTTAGTTTCCGAGGGATGTTTCATACATTCAGAGCAAGAGAGAAAAACAACTAAATAAACAACTACTAATATGCAGGAACAACATGAAAAAGGACTCCGGCTAGATCAAAAAACGACTTCGCTGCTGCTGCTCTAAATCGACAAGCAAAGACACAAGCACCTAAACAACATGAAAAAGGACCAGGAGCTAAAAGGAAGCTAACCCGTTGGACCGTAGAACAAAAAAGAGCACAGATCGAATGGCTGAAAAACTAACCTCAGCTCCTCAGTGAGGTCCTACTACCCATCCAAACACCGTCTCACGACACAAGACAATAGACAATAACTACACCTAAATATTACAAGGCTAAATTGTTCGGTTAGAGGGCATTCTTGCCAAGCCTTTATAAACCTTTCGTCTACATAAGCATCCAGCAGAGCCTATTTAAGCCAGCTTGGTTCACATAGTATATCACACACATATCCGCACAAAAGACAAGCATCACCATCAAGCAAGCGATCGGAGGGGCGGGGTGTTGGGGTTCACACACATATCCATAAGAGACAGGCACGGCTAAAGCGTACAGAGAGGAGGGGAACAGAACGAAAGACAGACTGTGAGCTCGTGGTATAGCTAGAGAGGAGAGGAGCAGGAGAGCATGACGCCCTACACGGAACGCCAGCGGGTTGCAACAAATAAGCCGGCGTAGACTTCGCCCCCGCCTCCTCGCGGCGCTAACGCAGCCGCGGGAACCGCCGAAGAAAGGAGCAAGAGGGTCAAGGCAGATGACGGTGGCGATGGAGATGCCCGTGACCGATCGGAGTCGTTCGTCGTTGACGACCCATGCGCCTTTGCTTCCGACGATCTCGCCTACCCCCGCATGCCCTCGGCCGCTTAGACAGCAGCCCGACCGCACAACGCCGCCAAGGCAAGCCGATGGCTCGCCCCACCCGCCGCGCAAGCGGCGGATATGCATACGCCACCGATAGGGATTGGGGAAAAGCGGGGGAGAAAAGAAGAGATAAGAATGGGCGCGATTTCAAAAATACGCAGACCCCGCCAACATTGGCGGACCCGTCAAGAAAAGAAAGACACCGAAAAAGACAACACGTATCTTGAAGCATGATCGACGGTCCAAAAATTAGACAGATCAAAGACAACAAAATCTGTCGACAGATATATATAGCAAAACTCTTAAATTAAATAGACCTCATATAAGTGTTTCAAAAAGATAGACCTCATGTAAGACTTATGATCATCAAAATACATAACAACATTATGGATCACTGTACACACGAGCTTAAGTGATTAAAAAAACTTCCATCGAAAGGAAAGATAAAGGTACTTTTACATTAACAGCTTAGTACCGCAACAAATGAGACTCTAGTTGAGTTTGTAGTTGTTGCTGTAAGTACTATTAACAGAAAAATGTGAGGACACAAAATCCACTTCCAAGCAATATTAATACTACAACAAAGGTAACAAAACTTCGTATATGAACATTGTTCAATTTAACTCAGTATTGCCTTATGGATCGGCTGATTAACTTATTACTTGGGAACATTAACAAAATGATATATATATATATATATATATATATATATATATATATATATATATATATATATATAACATAATTAAGAAGACCGCAAGCCTTGTTGACCATTATTTGTCACTCAAGACATTAATCATAGACCACCTGAGCATGGATAATAATCTCCCCTTATACTGCATCCTCGAATTTTAAGACTTGTAATAGTTATCAGTGTATTAGCTAGGCATGACTAACATGTAAATAAACTTGCTTCTTTGAGAGAGACACATAAGTACAACAATACACCAACTTTTTCATAAACTTTACTCCATATTTCATTAAAGCATCAATATAATTAGAGGTACATTGAACATATTTATGAATACAATCACCATATAAGACAGATAAAACTTTTAAGATGAGTTATATACTCTTAAGATGACAGATATGTTAGCCATTACAAAGGAAATTACAAAGAAAACTAGTGCAAGTTCAGTTACTACAGAAGGTAGTATTCTATTAACAAGCATAAATAAATTCAACACCCCATAGTTTTGCCACTTCAACAAGACTGAAGGTGAACATTCACAAATTGTGCCTAGTCCCTATTAATGTGCCACAAGACAAAGTCCCTCATTTGACTGGAGTTTTTGGCTGTGTTGAGAGTAAGCTACCTTTCCCCTACCTTGGAATCCCCTTGGGCACTACAAAACCACTAGTCAAAGATTATGCTCCCTTGATCTACGTAATTGAGAGAAAATTGTCCGCTAGCTCGGTTTATCTTTGTTATTATTCAAAGCGGCATCGCAACTCATCAACTCGATGATCTCCTCACTTCCTACATACTTCATGTGTACAATGAGCATGCCCAAAACTATGATTGCAATCATTGATAAATTCAGGAAAAAATGTTTATGGAGAGGAAGTGATATTAACACTAAGGGCTACAATTTGGCGTACAGAGATGGTCATGGTACCCAAAAACAAAGGTGGCTTGGGTGTCAAAGACTTATATATATATTCAAAATGATGCCCTGCTATTAAAACACCTTCAGAAATTCTACAATAAAGTAGATGTGCCCTGGGTATAGTTGATTTGGAACACATACTACAAGCATAGAGCCCTTCGGGGCGGAGCCGAGATTTTAAGAGCCTCAGGCGAGATAAACGTCATGTTAATATAGTAAGATTAGTCCCAACGCATAAACCATAGTGTTCATGCCATTAAGTAAAAAGATGATGTGACATTGCAACTAAAAGAGAGAATGAAATGGTTTATTAACTACTAGAAAAAATGTCTATATTTGAACTAAGACATAAAGCGATATGATAGGTAGACGAGGGAGGGAAAAGGTATATAATTGGACAAAAAGATTATTATGTAGAAACTATTCTTTTTTCCTATTGTTAGTGTCCTAACAAAACAAAATAATAGAACAAATAATTATATAATTTACAAGCAAAATAGACAATTAAAATAATTTTAAATTGTAAACTAAAATAATCACTAACTCTTTTTTGGCTATTTGGGCTAACGTGTGTGGGCGGCAGGCCGCAAGAGCCTTGGCAGGCACGACAAAGGTCTCGCAGCCCACGACCTTTTGCCTCCGTCGTTGTCGTAACTTCATAGCCCCATGTGATGTGTCGATCATTGTATGGGTGCAGGGCAATGGATGGATGATGCGAATGCTTGAACCAAGCGAAGCTGCCTCGATTGCTGAGATTAGTACTAGTAGTATGTAGCGACCCAGAGGAGCCCGGCCACCATTGGCTCCACCTAAAGGGTCTTTTTTGGTGGAAGGATATTCTCAAGCTAAGTAATAAGTTCAGAGATATAGCAAGCTGTTTGCCGGAATGGGTGATACAATTGGGCTTTGGGAAGACTCCATTCGGGGGAGGAGTCCTTCTCAACTAGATTTATATACCTATGTAAATATCAAGTGGATGTCAGTTAAGGAAGGATTAGCTACTGAGGAGCTACTTGATCTTTTTAGACTACCCATGTCTAGGTCAGCTTACAATTAGTTTCTAGTTTTCAAGGAGGAATTAAACAACCTCAGGGATGGCACAGATCAAACTGACATATGGGTCTGCAATTGGAATGGGGTCTTTACACATCTGTGAAGTACCATACTCATCAGTTTGTTCAAATCATAGCGCCTAGGCCCTTTTGCTGGATATGGACAACTAAAAGCATGCCAAAGATAAAATTCTTCACTTGGTTGCTGCTGGTAGACAGATTAAATACTGAGATATGCTTAGAAGAAGGATGAAACACTTAGAAGAGGGTTACAAGTGTGTCATGTGCCCAAATCAAATTGATGAAACATCAAGTTATCTATTTTTTGAATGCTCATCAGGAGTTGCTCGGTGGTTTGCAGTTGGCATTTAGTGGGATCATCAACGGAATGTGTGAGACATGTTGATCCAGTAGAAAGAAGTTAATGGAAGCCCCTTCTTCATGGACCTATTCATGATTACAGCTTGGTGCATTTGGAAAGAGCGAAATGATCTGGTCTTTAATCATAAAGTCCCCTCTTTGGAGAGCTGGAAACGTCATCTTAAGAATGAAGTTAAGCATCATCTCTTTAGAGTACCATCTGCAAATTGTAGTTTAATTATGGATTGGGTCAATTCTTTGTAAGTGTGCTTCCTAGCTACTTAGAGGCTGCATCCCTCACTGTTTGAGTTCTCTGTCAGCCATAGGTATTGGTACCTTCTTTAGTTAGCTTCCTGCTAACCTTTTTTCTATATTGTTCTTGGTTTAATATTCCTAGGAGGCTTTGCCTCACAATTTTCTTCAAAAAAAATAGTGATGTTATGAAGTTAGTAGTGTTTGAAGATGAATTGCATCGAAAAGAGTGATATGAAAGGCTCCTAGGTGTAGTTGCAACACTTAGGAGCAGCAATAGGGCATTAGAAGAGATTAGTGGAGTTAAGGATGGCTTAGACAGTCTCCAACAGCTAGAGCCCAAACACGAGACCCATTCTCTAGTATAGGTCACGTACAATAGATGGGTCACGCACTTGCTTCTCCAACAGAGCACCCGAGCAACCAGTCATTTCTCGAAAAAATCCAGATCAAAGTCGGAGAGAGAAGAGCCCCCAAAGGAATGGGGGAAGGGCAAGACGATCCCTCATCGGCCCGCCCGCCGGCGGCATCTCTCAGGGCGGTGGAGTTGGGGGAGAAGACGGCCAGGGCGGTGCTGATTCAGCCGCTGCAAGCGGTGGTGCTCGCGTCACCTCGTCTCCGCGTCGAGGTGAAGGGGTGCTGCGCCGCAACGGGCCCTCGGCAAACAAGAACGGGAAGGCAAAAGCACCATCGGGGCGAGCTTAGGTGTGGCTGTACCGGGTGCCATTAGGGGCGGAGCGGCGACGGAGCTGAGGGGCACCTTTTTGTCGGAAAAAGCGCGCCGACGCAGCTTAAGGCAAAGACCTAGCGGCGGTCCAAATGGGTGGACGCGACCTCCCCCCCACGGAGCTTCCGAGCAATCGAGGCGAGCGCGGGAGGGGGGCTGCCTCGCCACGGGCCCATGGCTCGGGGCTGGAGATTTGCGTCACCCCGGCTCTGCAATGCTTCTTTGCGTCTCACCCAGGCGACGCGCAAAATAGGTCATCTATGCGGTTTTTTACGTTGGAGGGCATTTATGAAACACAAAAACACCGTGTAGGACCTATTTTGCGTTTGAGTTGCATTGTTGAAGTCAGTCTTACATCGATCTAGAGGACAACTTACACGCTCTCCACGTTAGCTCCAATGTGAAGATGATGCTCTTTGCCAAGGCCGTGGGAAGGGATCGGTTTTCGAGCCATTCTGAGGCCACCACATTCTTCTTGTCCTCTGTCATTGAGTACTTTAGGTTGGTCGAATGTAACATCTAGGTACGACACAAGTCCTAGGCCCACTCTTAGGCCCACTCTTCCGAGAGGTGGGCCTAGCCTATGTAAAAATCCGCTTGCACTTTTGTCCTTGCTTCGTGCGAAATGCTTAACCACGAGTTACTACATGTCCCTAGCTAGCTTTTAAGCTAGTCTGGCCATTCTTCAATTCACAAAATGGTGCTACATAGTTAGATGCGCAATATTATCTGCAGCAACAATAACTCACATGTACAATACCCAAGCTACAGTAACCCAAAACTAGTCCATCCCAATTTCTTCTACAGTAACTTGTAGTATAGTACCTCGCAACTATAGTACCCTTTAGCTACAGTAGTTCAGCCTGACCAGAATTCAGTCCACTTGGCTCAATGGTGAGGCCATTACATGGAATCCAATACTTGAACCGCACATGTAGAACTGCCCACACAACTTAGTAAAAAATAAACATGAGGTCAATCTTCTCGGGGCCATCGATCCACTAAAAGAAATAGCACCTCTCTCAATCTTACTATAATGCTAAGACCCATAAAGGGGTTCCCACCAATCAGATTTGGCTATTTCCTAAAAGTGACGTCAGCTTATATCATCTTTTCAGTTTTTCCCACCACCGCGTCTTGCCTTTCTTGTGTGTCGCTTTGCCTTTCCGTGCGTCTTCTCCACTGCCGTCGCGTGCTCGCACCGCTACCACCGCAAGGGCCACCACGGGTCACCACTGCTGTTGAGCGCCAGATCCGTTGCCCATATGACGGAAGCTGGTGTTCTGCGCGGGGCCCACCTTATTTGGTCGAAGGTGGCTCCGGATGGAAGCCGGTCGTCATCGTTCCGGTGACCTAAATCTCTAGTTGAATCCGCCTCTGGATGGAAGCCGCGCTTGGTCCTGTTGGTGCCGGTGGTCCTGGAGCTCAAGTGTTTCATCTGGAGCCACTTCCACTCTGTCCCGGTGCGTCATTCCTTCTCCCTTCCCTTCTTTTGGATAGGACTCCCTGTTTCAGTTACAAATTGCACGAAACTAACATCAGTTTCATCTTCGCGTTAACTAGGCATAGTCATTGGTGGATATCAAGGGTCTTCGTTGGTGTATACATGTTTCCTGAGGTCCTACTATTTGGATTCCAAAAGAATTGTTACTCAGGCGAAGGTTAGGGTTTGAAGCATTTCATCTTTCGTTCTTTTTGAGATCATTTCCTAATAATTGTCGTTACTGGATTTCAAGGTACATTTTGTTGGTGGATATAGTTTGAATGGATTTCTCCTAATCGAGATTCAAAAGTATTGTTTGTCAATTAGAGGTTAGTTCTGCTTGATTATGTTCTACAAATTGAGTTATTTTCTGATTTCTCAAAGTCTACTTGCTAGGTTCACATAAATTCATTTAAATATATGGATCTATATTCTATGATTTTTTCTCCAAATTTAGTTAATTGCTTCTCTGAACTCTTTTGATCTCATTTATCCCTATTTCCTCTGCTTTGTATTGTTTCTTTAGGAACTACGATTATCCTTTTATTATCGAGGTGCCTACTTGGGAGAATCAACAACATATCAGGCTGTTGGAGATCATACCTCTAGCATATTGGTAAGCCTTTCAGCATACTTACTGTCTTCTGTTTGTTTAGGGATTGTTTGTGTAAGCTGTAATGGTCAACTTCTTTTTTGTTGAGTGCTCTTGTTCTACTTCATAAAATCGACCGATGTATAAAATTGATTTTTTTAGAAACTATTTGATATTAGTTGATACTGAAAACACAATATTGAGTTTTCTAAATGAATGAGATCATTTTATAGCTGAGCTCACTTTAGATTTGAACAGGCAAAATTGATGTTGGTTGTTATTTTGATAATCTGGTCAATATTGGGATTTACAATGGACTGATTAGTGAGCATTTGTGGAGACTTTTGACCCCACACCTCCACAAGTTTGTAGCTATGTTCACTGTAGATTGTAACATTTTGAGAGAGAGCTACTTTAGAATATTTGTCAGAATATTATAGATGGGTTACTTCAGATAGATTTTATAATGGTAGATAGGACTAATTCGATGCAAATTGCAGTATGTGTTGATTTAGAATATTTTAAAAATAACATAGGCTAGTAGTGTATATGAAGATTTATTTTCTTGGTGAAATGGGGAGGGAGTTCAGATGTCACCGTAAATAGATTGTTTTGTATAGTAGCATAGGTGGCTTTACAAAGGCATATAGTGGCTTTACAAAGGCATATATTGCAATTTTCATGCAGGTTTAGAAGTTATTTGGAATCAATTTTCATATTGACATAAGTAGGTAATTAAGGGCTTGATAGAACCAATAGTTGTTGTTATTGATAAGATTAGAGTCTACTGAATTAGTAGATGTTTGTAATATCTTTTTCTAAAATATTTAGAATACATACATGTTCATTCTATGTTTCTATTTTAGGCAGCACAATGCTATTCTGTTTTTTCTGTATGAAATTACTTTGATAAAGTTTAGTTCAGTTTTGTTTGGTTATGCTTACCTCTATTTTTGGCTGCATATGCACATACTATAGAAAACAATATATGCATATGCGGGTTATTTTACAATGGCATATATTAAGTTCTGTTTGATTTTTTAATTATCATTGTTAAATTTGTTGTTCATGCTTAATAGCCATTGTCATTTATGAGTTTGTCTATAAATATGTTATTTCAAAAACTGGAAGAATTAATCCATGCTTTTCGATTATAATTTCGATGGTTGCAATATATATTGTTTTCAAACCTATATATTGTTTTTTTTACTCAAAACTTTCTTTTGTTGCTTTGGATATAATTCCATTGGATTTCTCCTAATCAATTATCAAAGTTATCGTTTGTCAACCAAAGGTCAGTGAATAGAATTATCAGATTAACTGTTTCTCTTACAGTTCTTGTTGATGCGGGACCAAGACGGTTCCCTATCGGCATAACTTTTGCCCAGGCGGGCCTACAAGACAGAGGCAAGAGGACCGATTCCGAGTAGATGACGTCTTGTCCTAGTTAGGCAAATGGAATGTAACTTCTGTAATAGGAGCAGAACTCTCTCTACTAGTTCGACTAGGATTAGAATCAAAGCTCTGGTCCTTTTCTCTCATAAAAAGGAGCCCGAGCACCCTTATTGTAACAACATACAATCATACATTAATCCAATGCAAAAAGGCCAAGGCCAACTGGAGTAGAGCTTTTACTCAACGACGAGGGCTCGAACCAGGATAAACCGAGTGTTTCTTGCGTGACTTGACCCCATTGACAAGATACAAGAGTTGATCAATGAAATCGATGTTATACCTCGACCGAGCGAAGAGCAAGCCAGGCTCAGAAATTTACTCAGAACTACTGCACAAAGAATACAGGATGACCGAGTACCCCCTCATCGCATACCTTTTGAACAGACAAGCCAAAGAAGTCGAAGAGTTTCCGCGTTCAAAAGATTGTCTGTCCCAAGCCACAGCAGGAGAACTCAACCACATCACGACTGGACTGAGAGAACAGGAGAAAACCGGGAAAGGCTACCGACTCCTCCTTGAAGCCCTCTCAGATCTATTACAATATATAATAGCCAAGCAGATTTCGGCTATAAGCCAGAAAAAGTACCCGATAGATTCTCCTGCTTCACGAGAAGACTACTCACGGTCAGACTACCTCACAAATTCAAACCATCGAATCACTCTAAATACGACGGCAAGACGGAACCAATACAATGGCTCAGGATATATTCCCAGTCAATAGAATTGGCCGGCGGAGACGACGACACTAAAGCATTATTTTTTCCAATGGCACTAGAAACATTACCACTACAATGGTTCGACAAGTTGCGCCCGGGATCAATCAAAACATGGGACGATCTTCAGAATGCTTTTTGTGAAAATTTCACAGGAATACTCACACACCCAATAACATAGGTCGAGTTGAAAGGCCTAAAGCAAAATCAAGGAGAAAGCCTCAGAGATTTCTATAAAAGATTTGGGGAGCTAAGAGCATAAGTACACGACATCACTGAAAGAGAAGTAATCGAAGCATTCTTATATGGTTTGAGAGTAAGATGGATGTTCCACGATTTCTGTAAAGAAAACCCACGAACAAACGGCGAGTTCAAGAGAACAGTCAAAAAGATGATCACGGCAGAAGAAAAAACACGGAAAAGATTCCCAGACAACAGAAATAACTCGGATAGGAGAAACAACTCAGACAGAAAAAACAATCGGAGAACCTAGGGAGATGGAGCAACCCAGATAACAGACAAAAGTACCACAACAAGAAGAGATATTCAGACAACACGGTGGCCACCACCAAAAGAAAGAAATTCTACCCTGCTAGAAAATTTGAAGAACTCGAGAAGATGAAATGCATCTATCACCCAACTGGAATTCATCCAATGGGAGAATGTCGGATATTCCAAGAAAGTTATATGAAGAAAGACAGACAAGAAAAAGAAGAGAATAGAGAGAAAAAGGAAGAAGACAATGATCCAGCGGACAACGGGTTTCAGAATCCAAGAGCAACAGTGGCCATGATATTCTCAGGGGTCCCTAGTTCTAAAAGCAAACAAGAAGACAAACTAGCTTGGAGAACAATCATGGCGGCAGAACCGGCTACCTCCTGATATCTAAATTGGTCTCAATATCCAATACAATTTTCACATGAAGATCAATGGACAAGCGTCAGAAACGCAGGACTATACCCACTAGTACTCGGACCAACAATTGCAGCCATAACAGTAACTAAAGTACTCATTGATGGAGGAGTAGAACTCAACATCATATTTGCAGACACCCTAAGGAAGATGGGGCCAGAATTCTCAAAAATGATTACACCAACAAGTGTCCCATTCTATGGAATAGTACCCAGAAGGCCAGCAATGCCCCTCGGGCAAATAATACTACCAGTAACGTTTGGAACTCCTACAAATTACCATACAGAACTCATCAAATTCGAAGTTGTAGATTTTAAATCATCATATCATGTAATATTGGGAAGACCAGCGTTAGCAAAATTCCTGGCTATACCTCACTATCCTTACCTACTACTTAAGATGCCAGGACCACATGGAGTACTTTCTCTAAGAGGAGATTTAAAACGAGCTTATGAGTGCGATGTACAAGCCATACAAATATCTTCAAAGGTACAAGGAGAAATCAACTCCACAACAACAAAAGCAAGGACAGAAGAATTGGAGATACCAGCCAAACAGAAGAATTCGAGATACCAGCCAAAAAACAAAGCATTCTCACCTCAGTTGAGGAGGAAAGTACCAAGAAGATCGATCTAGGGACCGGTGACCCATCCAAAACCTCCACTACCAGTGCACATCTACCTATCAAATAGGAACTCACGCTCACCAACTTCTTACAGGACAACAAAGACATATTTGCTTGAAAACCAGCTGATATGCTAGGAGTCTCAAGGGAGTTGGCTGAGCACAAAATTGAAGTCAACAAAGGAGCAAGACCAATCAAACAGAGGCTACGACGCTTTTCACCTGACAAGAAAGAAGCAATAAAGAAGGAAATAGCCAAATTACTGGCAGTTGGCTTCATAAGAGAAATTTTACATCTAGATTGGCTAGCCAACCCAGTTCTGGTACACAAAAAGAACACGGACGAATGGCGTATGTGCATCGACTATACTGATCTCAACAAACATTGTCCAAAAGACCCATTTGGATTACCGAGAATTGATCAAATAGGAGACTCAACAGTAGGAGCAGCTTTACTATCTTTTCTAGACTGCTATTCAGGATATCACCGGATTGCACTAAAAGAAGAAGACCAAAGCAAGACTTCTTTCATTACTCCATTTGGAGCATATTGCTACAAAACAATGTCCTTCGGACTCAAAAACGTCGGAGCAACCTATCAAAGAGCAATTCAGACTTGTCTGGGAAACCAAATCAGAAAAAACGCGGAAGGTTATGTAGATGACGTCGTCGTCAAAACAAAGAACCCGGATTCCCTAATAGAAGATCTACAACAAACCTTCGACAAGCTCAAAAGATGGAAGTGGAAACTCAACCCAAATAAATATGTGTTTGGCGTATCATCAGGACAACTACTCGGATTTCTAGTCAGTCAGAGAGGAATCGAAGCAAGCACAAAACAAATCAAAGCAATAACTAATATGGGACCGCCAAAGGACATAAAAAGATGCGCAAAAATTAACAAAGTTGCATGGCCGCACTCAACAGATTTATTTCAAGACTCAGAGAACAGGGCTTACCTTTCTTCAAATTACTAAAGAAGACAAACAAGTTAACCTGGAACGAAGAAGCACAAGAAGTTTTCGACAAGCTAAAAGCATACATTAGCACATCTTCAGTACTAGTACCACCAAAGAAGGGTGAAGATCTCATGCTTTATATCACTGTAACTACTTCAGTAGTAAGCACAGCTATTGTAGTTGAAAGAGAAGAACAAGGGCACACTTACAAAGTATAGAGGCCAGTTTACTACATAAGCGAAGTACTCACAATATCTAAAGTGAGATATCCATATGTGCAAAAACTACTCTATGCAATCCTAATAACATAAAGAAAGCTTAGGCATTACTTTGAGGATCACAAAATCATCGTCGTAACGGACTTTCCACTCGAAGATATTCTAAGAAGCCGGGATTCAACAGGGCCGAATCTCAAAATGGGCACTTGAACTCGGGCATTCAAGATTGAATTCACTCCAAGAAAGGCAATCAAATCACAAGCACTATCCGACTTCATCGTAGAATGGACTGAAATACAACAACCAACTCCAGACGCCATCCTAGACCATTGGAAAATGCACTTCGATGGATCCTTAAAACTAGGAGGGGCAGGAGCAGGAGTACTACTTATTGCACCAGATGGAAAACAACTCAAATATATTCTACAAATTCTATGGCAAGCCACTAACAACGAAGCAAAGTATGAAGCTCTTATTCATGGTCTATAAGTCGCAACATCGCTAGGAATCAAAAGACTACTCGTCTATGGAGATTCAGCAGTAGTAGTCAACCAAGTAAATAAAGACTGGGATTGCACCAAAGAAAACATGGACGCTTACTACGAAGAAATACAAAAAATCGAGAAGAATTTTTAGGGCTTAGAAATCCATCATATACTGCGGGACTCAAATGTTGCCGCTGATGTATTAGCCAAACTTGGCTCAGACAGAGCAAAAGTGTCAGCTAGGGTCTTTGTCAAGGAACTGACCAAACCGTCAATCAAAAACACCAGCGAGGCAATGGTTGAAAACAAGACTGAACCAGAGCAAATCTTGACAATTACCTCAAGCAACTCAGCATGGATGCAAGTATTCATAGACTACATCAAAGAAAAAACCTGCCAGATAACAAAGCACAAGCAACTCGGATTATTAGAAGAAGTAAAACTACGTCCTGGTGGGAAACAATCTCTATAAAAGAGCAGCATCATCAGCAGTACTTCTAAAATGTGTCCCAACATCGGAAGGAAAAAGAAATATTACTAGAAATGCACTCGGATCTTTGTGGAAATCATGCATCTTCAAGAACACTAGTCAAAAAAAAAGCATTTCGGTCTAGATTTTATTGGCCAACAGCTAAAAAGACGCCGAAGAACTAGTCGACACTACAAAAATTGCTAGATGTTTGCAAGACAAGCACATGTTCCGACTCACAATCTAATATGCATTCCACCTGCATGGCCATTTTCATCTTTGGGGGCTAGATCAAGTCGGACCACTCAAGAAATCTAAAAGAGGATTTGAGTATATTTTTAGAGTGGCCATCGACAAATTTACCAAATGTATAGAATACAAGCCTTTGGTAAAATACAGTTCAACCTAAGCATAAAAGTTCATCCAAGAAATCATGCACAGATTTAGGATATCAAACAGAATAATCATAGATCTGGGATCACCATTTACAGCCAATAAATTCAAAAGATGGGCACAGGATTGCGGATTTAGCATAGATTACGCATCAGTCACCCATCCACAAGCAAACGGACAAGTCAAAAGAGCCAACGGCCTAATCTTGGCAGGATTAAAACTAAGATTATATGAGGATCTCAAAGATTATGGATCAAAGTGGATAGACGAGCTACCAAAAGTAGTCTGGGGACTAAGAACTCAAATAAGCAGAGCAACCGGCTACTCACCTTTCTTTTTAGTATACGGATCAGAAGCCGTACTTCCAGCAAATTAAAATTGAGCAATATAATGAAGGAGAAGTAGAGGAAACAAGAAGACTAGAAATCGACAGTGCGGAAGAAGTCAGAATCAATGCAACAATACAATCAGCAAGATACATGCAAGGATTAAGAAGACATTATGACAAAAGCATTCAACCAAGAATATTACAAACCGAAGACCTGGTCCTTTGAAGAATTTAGAAATCAGACGGAAGACACAACCTTCTCAGTCCTTAGGAAGGTCCTTTCATAGTAGCAAGAGTAACAGGACCTGGTTCTTACGAGCTGATGATAGAAGATGGATCACCAATAAAGAACTCTTGGCACATCTCCCAATTACGATGATTTTTTTCATAAACCAAAAGGCACTGTAATATGTACTACTTCTTTCAATAAAACTCCATTCTTCAAAGGAAGTTTACAATATCCTAGCATCTTTTCAGACCTAGATGAGAGCAAAAAAGGTAGCTCAACCTATCCCGACTTCTAGATTACAGAACTCGAATAAGGACCCACGGTTCAAAATATCCTAACGTCTTTTCAGACCTAGATGAGAGCAAAAAAGATAGCTCGACCTATCCTGACTTCTAGATCACAGAACTTCGGATGAGTACCCACGGTCCGAAATATCCTAGCGTCTTTTTCAGACCTAGATGAGAGCAAAAAAGATAGCTCATTGTTGGTATAAATTAACTGCACTCCATTAAATAAGATTTAAGTAAGATTATCGCAAGTGCACAGATAAAAAGATACCGGTGTCACATTTTACAGGAGGTTTTAAATATCATATCTATAGGGAAACAGTTGTGATGATGACAAAGTCTATAGACTTAACCCTACAATTAGGCTAGATAATATCAAGAAAGAGGAAATAGCTATTGAACTCTAGTTCGACAAACGATAAGCTTTGTATAATATTGTTCTAACCGGGGCAAGTAACCGAATAAGAGCAGAAATCAGAGTTCTCTC
>JADLZL010008168.1:0-57098 GCA_015844335.1 Chrysopogon serrulatus | reverse complement strand
CACCCAAATTTGAAGGAACAAATAGGATGTATAAAAGACTCATGCGCGCGCCCAGAACAGTCGCACACACAAGTTGACAAATTACATAGAGTATCATCACAATGTTTATTACATAACGAATAAATATTTATCACATAGTCTTAAACAATAATAGTAGCAACTAATAGAAATAACTCTAAACGTAGCAACTCCACATACGGGGACTAACGTCGACCGGTTGACAACAAGCCTAATACTCAAAGCGATAGTCCTCATTCCCATCATCTTCTGAAGCATAACCTGAAGTGTTGTAATATTGCAAGGGTGAGCACATGTCGTACTCTCAGCAAGTATAACTAGGGGTTCATGAGGCTCAAATAAAGTCGACACCTTTGGATCGCATTTAGCTCTTTATTAATTAATATTTAAGGCATTATTAGCAACAAGGTAGTATCAATTCCCATAACCACATGATCAATGTAGACAAGAATAAAGAATAGTACATAAACAACATATAACAAAGTATTTATTCATTCTCATTATTTATTTATTCTCATCCATCGGTGAACATCTATTCCCTCGCTTTTTCCAGGCCACCCGATCCGTGGGCACGGCTAGTATACCAGATTATTAAACTCTGCAAGAGGGTGTACACTTTCATCGTGAGTCATGATTTCTAATGCATTGGGTTAATTACTCCCAAGACACTACAAATCATATAAAAGCCACTCAATGGTTCATCTAGCAAGTTAGGGCCATTAGATTCACTTTCGGCAAGTAGATATAGGAACCCTCCTTTTTCGGATGGTGCAAAACCTTCCCTACTCAACATGAGACTAGAAGCTGTCCTATACCCGAATCGGCAAGCCATTCTTACGCCACTTAAGGTAACCGCTAACAAGCTAGAAAAGGTCCATTGAGCAACTAGAGCCGAGCCATATAGCCCTCACAAATGCATTTATTTGTCCCAGCTCTTGCCAAAGGATAAGTCCTTATGGAGGGTCAAGAACATCTAGCAAAGGCCGAGATCTTCTCACCCTTTTTGTCCGATCAACAAGTTCATCTTTTAATGCTTATACACAACTCATTATTCATGTTACAAGATCATGGTTATAATCAAGACTAGCAGAATACTACCCCATGCATAAACCCATGGTGTCAAGGCACAAGTACAAGTACTAGGATATCCTTATTGGTAGCCAAGGTAGACACATGCAAAGATATGAATTTAGCGACTAAAGTGAATAGGTAACAAGGATGGTCCCAAGCTATACTTGCCTTGATCGAAGTGTTCAGCCGGTGGTATCGCTGATCCTGCTCGAAGAACTCTTGATCGCCCCCAAGTACTCACCGTCCTATACTCGATCAACGGCAACAATCAAGCATCCATAGACAAACATACACGAAGCAAACAAGCTATTATTAGAACAATACACCAACATAATAAAAACAAGTTTAAAAAAACTATAAAATTAATCTACTCGTCACTACGATCACAAAAACGTAATTTGCACGGAAATCGGATTTAAAATGAATAAGATATAATTTACCGATGATTTCCTATAGAAGAAATAAATAATTAACTAAGACCAGAAAATAAATATTCTCCAACCTACTGAAAAATAGCATCACTGCATAGATCTCGAAATAACGAAACTAACGCAATTTGAATGGATCAATTTGGAGTTAAAATGGAGATTTTATAAACAAAATAAAACAATGGCAATTCTGTAATTAACTGGAAACCGAAATTCTGAAAATATTAAATAAAATGAGAACTCTCCATCTGGCCAGGGATAGGGAGATACACGGCGGGCCTCCATTGACTCCGGCGGGGAGCTCGCCGGAGACCTCGAACTCATGATTCTGGCCACCAAAAATCATGAAATAAATACTGGAAGAAAGAGGATGCGAAGGCGACCTCACCCAGGGCAACCTTGAGGGGGCTGGGAACGAACGGACGGGCCGGGCGCTGCTCGGGGGGACGGACAGCAGCTACCCGCGATGTCCGGCGATGAAAGAGACCGAGAAGCGACGGAACGGCGGAACCACGCTCAACCGCGACAGCTAGGGCACGGCGGCGTCCCTCTCGACGATTCGTGGCGGCGGCCGCTACGATTAGATGGGAAAAAAAAAAATGAAGGCGGTGCACCTAGGTATCCCTTTTATAGGGCTATAAGATGAGGAAACCACGATGACTCAAGTTCGACTCGAACGAAATCAGAGGCTTCCCTACGGACCCGAGTCCGGCTCATACGTGAACAAGCAAGGGAAGATGACGACACTGTTGTTTGGGGCCCGCAAGGCGTCACCGCAGAGAGAAGAAAGGAAAGGAGACGCACGTGCTGATGTTGGGTGCTACCCGCTGGGAAGCAACAAAGATGTCCAGGGCCTCTCGACAGGGAAAAAGAAGGCCGGCTGCCCTGGCCACTTGGGCAGCGGCAAAGATGCAAAAAGGCTAGCAAGTCACCTGCCGAGAAGGAGAGAGAGAGAGAGTCTTCCTATTTTTTTTTTCTTATAAACAGAAATAGTTTTCAAGAGAGCTTTAAATCCAAAGTATAAAATTTTTAGGTAAAGCAAAATAACAATCAATACAGAAGAAGAGTGCAACAGCATGTAGACAAAGCAGGTTTCTAACCTTATGATGGATTTTAATTCAACAAAATAATTATTTTCTATATTCAATGCACACATAAAAGCATATATAAATCAAATTGAGCTATTTCAAAAGAATGCAATTTTTCGGGTGTTACAATAATTGGTTGGACATACCTTGCACCATCATCCTTCATTTTTCTTGCTTCAAACCTGTAAGATTAGTAACAAGAATACCTGAAGGAATATTTTCACAATTATTTCTCTATGCTCATCTCACAAGGGCAGTTCAGGCAAGAGTTCATGTTGTCTATCAAAAGCGCTAGTCTTAGGACAAAAGCTCATTTTTTTTGGGAAACCTCAGAATCGCACTTCAAGATGGTGAAGTGGTTTCCCCTCTAACACCAATCCTTATCTACCTACCTCAAGATCCGCACATCGAGATTTGCAATGTTTATGATAAACATATGCATCTACAACCACCCTTTTAAAGTTTTTATAAACATGATGTATGAGGGGGTTGAAGATCTCGAGTGTGGTCATGGTAGAGAGACCAAGAGATTCAGGAGATGTGTCATATGAGCATGGTTTTGATGAGGTCTTTTTTTGTGGTAGCTTCTATGCTCATTGATGTCATCTCCCTTACCAATCTCCAAGGGTGATTCTACATGAATGTCTATAGCAAAAATATTGTCTCCTTTATTTTATGCCTATGACTTTCATCAATCATATTATTGTCTAAGATCTTCTTGAGATTAGTGGCCTTCAAGTTGGTATCTTCAATGGCCTCCTCTAAACTTAGATGAGTCCTAAGTTTATCATTTGGATCCAGACCTAGGCTGGATTCACTTAAGGCTTCTTCCTTGTCTATCCATTTTACACATTCCAGCCATTGTTGCAGCACTTCTTGGTTATCTTTGAGTCTATCATGATTCCTATGCACCAAGGGATGAAGAAATTCAACCTTTAGAGTATCATGATCCAGGAGAACAAGAGTCGGAGAATTCTTTGGGGTCAAGGATGGGTTTTGAGATAGGTTCAGGCAAGACATCTAACGTCGGCATAGAAGAAGAGAGGATAGAATTAGAATTAGATTGTCTTGGCTCTCCTTCTATGACATCATTAGACATGCCATCCTTGAATTCTTCCTAAAGAAGATGCTTTTTAAGAGATTCCTTCTCAAGAGGATTTGAATTATGTTCACTCGAAGATCTCTTATAGGACTGGGAGTTTAGGCTCTTCCTGATATCAACACCAACAAGATTATACTCCAAAGGTTGAATTTCTTCTTCCCTTGGTGCATTTTGGGGTATGGATAGTTCGGGACTGATAGCTAAATATTAGGATTGGAATAAGTGCGATTTAGCTATCAAAACCTCCTCTCGTCTAGGAAACAATTCCTTCTCTTTCTCAGGGGGTTCATATTGAATGCTAGGGCAAGGTGTCCTTCCATAAAGTTTATCAATCAAAGACCTTGCCTCACTAGCAGTCACATGAAGAAAAGATCCTCTAGAAACTATATCAAGGGACTTCTTAGAATCCTCACTAAGGCCTAAGTAAAAGTGTTGAAGCAACATTGGGTCTGGAATAGAAAGTTCAGGGCCTGTAGTAAGAAGATCATTGATGCGATCCTATGATGTTTCTAGAGATTCCTCCTCTAGCTGTTTAAAGCGTAGAACCTCTTCCCGAAGATCAATCACCTTAGAGATGGGAAAGAATTTTGATTGAAATTCAGAGCATAGCAATTCCCAATCTCCTTGCATACTTCCTACGATTTTGTTGTACCAATGTTTAGCTTTTCCAGTCAAAGAGAATGGAATAAGCTTCCATCGTAGAGTCTTATCAGACATGCCAGCAATGCGAAAGCATGCACATCTCAGTAAGAACTCCCGTAGGTGTGAGTATGGGTTTTCATTATCTTCTCCCGAGAAGGATTATTTTTGAATAAAATCTACCCAACACGGGCGTAGCTCATAACTAAATGTCAAGATAGGCTCTGAGGATTCTAGTGGCCTAAAACTTGTGCTCGTGGGTTTAGCATATTGATTGATAGGAATGTGATTCATGCTAAATCAAAAGTTGAAAAGAAAAGAAAGGAAAGAAAGAAAGAAAGAAAGAAAGAAGAAAGAAGAGAGGAGTAAAGAAAGAAGGATAAAAGAAAAAGAAAAGTTAAGCTAGGTTCGTAGTCAACTCAGCAAACCGTTTCCTCGGCAACGGCGCCAAAAAGCTTGTTGACACTTCTTAACATCGCTACCAAAAATAGAGATAAATCCCTATCCCCGGCAATGGCGCCAAAAAGCTTATTGATATCTGTTAACGCCCACTGAATTATCCGCAAGTGCACGGATACCGTTGTAGCTTTATCCTAGAAGTATTCCAGGTTTTATTCCACTGAGAAAGGTGTGAGGTCAACTGCAGTCTAACTTAACTACGGGTAGAAATAAGGTGAAGGTAGAGACTAGATTTAGGTAGAACTAAGGTAGAACTAGGGCGACAATTAATGGGGTTGAGCGTAGCAATCAAGGTTGATGATAATAGGAGAGTAGAGAGGATAACTATGGTTTTCTCCTTCTAACTTGAGCAAGCCTATGTCTTCTATTGCTAACTGGGGACATTACATAAGGAGGAACACCGACATAGGATGTAGATCTCCTTAGCAACCGCGTCCTACTTGGCCTACAAACGGGATAGTGGGATAAATAAGATTCAACGGAGCTATAGGTCACCTCCGGGAGCTACCACCAAATCCGGAATATAGGGTGCATCCACGATTATCCTAAGCCTAAGCATCATGCTTACACCTACGATAATACTCTAATCCGTCTAGAACAGGAATAAAGCACTCAAAGAGAGTCGTGATCCAGATAAACAATAAAGGTATAGAACTTACTCGCATTAGAAGTTGATCACCAGAGACATCCCAGGAACAAGCTCAAGTAGAGCTTGATCCCACCAAGGTACAAGCCGTAGAGAGGGCACCGACAGGCCGGCACCTCCTCCTAACTCTTCTCTCACTGTCCATCTCACTATTATCTAAAGACTAGATCCTAGAAAGGACTAATCTTCTCTTGATGGCTGGCCCCAGAGAGGTTATCCATTCGAGAGACACCTCTCAATTAGGGTTTGAGAGAATTACAAATGAATGTGTGATGCCCTGGGGGGTCCTGCCCTCCTTTTATAGCCTGGTGGGATGGACGTGAGCCCTTGGATCAAATCGACTTTGGCGGACGGCTGAGATTGAAACCCTAAGGCGGTGGAGCACCTGGGCCAAAGCTGGGCCCAATTGGGCACTGTAGCAGACCGGCCGGTCTGGGGTGGGACCGGCCGGTCCCACTCCGGGCCCGCTCGCGGTCCGCTTCGTCGTGGTGTCTTCTCGCCTTCTCCGAGTCTTCTAGTGCAGCCCCCGTGGTGGAATTCATATCTTTTCATCCGAAACTCCAAAAATGGCAAATGATATGTCCGTTTCGATCGTCTCGACGAGCTCTTCGCAATGGTGCATTCCAATTCATCATTTGAGGTGCTTATATTCTGTCATCTTGGTCCTTTTTGATAGCTTTTCCGATGTATACCTGCAGAGACAAGGATTCACCGACACTCGTGGAATTCTGTTAGTGTAAACCCTAAGTCGATGTTGGTGATCGCCAATGTGCCTCTTTCAGGAGTTAATTGACGGGTAAATTTGGTCATTAATAGCCATCAACAAAGGCCAAAAGAGCTATCACCTCTAGAGGCTACCACAACTAACCGTAAAGAGATAGACGTAAACTCAGGGTAAACACTAGTCTAGACACCACGCCTACACTAAAGATTACTACTCTAATCACACGTAATAACTAGAGCACCTAATACAAAGAAGATCCTACTCTAAAGTATAACAACTATACTAACCAATCAAATGTAATGCATAAAAGTAAATAGAGAAGACAAAATATATTAAAGCATAAGTCTTACAAGAATAAATATAAAGATATACTAGAACTCTGAAGACTTCTCCGAAGACTCCTCTGGAACCTGGGCGTAGCGCCGCTCTCCCTAACTCTCAACTAGAACTAATCTACTACATTGAAAAGTCTAGCCCTAATTCTCTAGAGATGAGAGGTCATTCATTCGAGGACGCCTCTACATCTCCATAATAATGTGGTGCCCTCGTGAAGGGGGGGGGTCTACCTTTTATTTATAGCCTAGAAAAGCCTCCCACCTCTTCTGGACAGACGATGTGGGACTAATTCTTCCACCGTTTGCTCTGTTGAGCCATTATATATTTAACTTGGACCTTTCAATCATCTCTCATGTGAGCCCACTCAAGGGAGCACCTTGGGGCGCCTCTCTTGGGCCTCTATCATGCCATATGAGCATCTTCTCACGTCATGGGCCTTGCTTGGGCATGGGGCCCATTAGTGGTATGTAACACCCTAAAATTTACTTCTTTTGAAATTAGGTTAAAATGATTTAATTTTGAATTGTTGTGCTCATGAGAATATAGGAAAATAATTTTTTTTCACTAAATTAAAATTCATCATAGAGTGTAGCAACGTTGTTGTGCATACACATGCTGGTGCATATATATTGTACTGAGTGGTTTTTATTGAAGTCCACATTTATTTAAAACCTTTTTTCAAGACAGCTTTGAAATAAAAGAAAAGGAAAAGAAACAAAAGAAAACAAAACTCCCTCTTCCCCTCGGCACTTATGGCTTGGACGGCACCAGAGCCCAGCACCCTCGCACGGACCCTTGACGGCTTTGACCCCGGACTCTCTCTCTTTCGTGGAAACCAGCCGTCCGATTCCGCGTATCCTCCATGTACGGCGCCCCTACATAAACCCTGAAGCCCCCGTCGTGTTAGTTTCTCCACCTCCGTGCCGTCTTGCCCTAGCTGCTGCCGTCGCACCCATCAGATCTCGCCGCAAGAATCGAAGCCGCTGCAGCTGTTGGCGCCGTCTGCTGCTTTCCTCCGTTCTTAACAGGCCCGCTGTCGAGTTTCACACGAAGGTGAAGAGGCCATAGGTTTCCCATCTTCTCTATCGGTTTCTGCTGCTCACACGAGGTCGCCGATCTTCGCAGGACGCCCGAGCCGCCTTACACCATCGTTGGGAGCGTGCAGTCGAAGGCCGCTCGCCGCCTCGAAGTTTAATTAATCTGTTGTGCCCCCGCTTCTCGACGTCCTACAGGCCTAGGCTGCTTTCGGCAGCGTTGCTTCGTCCCTGTATTGGGAAGAGCAGGACACCGCTGGTCTCCAACGCCGGCCTGCAGAAGTCCATCAGCGACGCTAGAAGCCGTTTTCAGAAGCCAGCAAAATCCCGTGTATGCCTGTACGTATCCACATGCATGCCATCATTCGTTCACTATTTAATTAATAATTGATATAAATTGCTTAGCTTAGCAGAGCACGTCCATATACTAAATAGTAAACTTGTATTGATGTTCTCACATGTTACTTTATTTTTGCAAGTTAATGTTTAATTGGCATAATGGATAGCGAAATATTTATAAATAATTTATGGCTACTCTTAACTCAATTTTAAACCAAAATTTACAATTTGACTAATTTAAATTATTTCCCTTTATATGGTTTTGATTAATTAAAATAAATCAAGTTTTTAATCTTATATTTTCATTTATATAAAATGAATCTTTCGATAGCAGTTTTTTTTTTTCACCATAGCTCTCATTAGTATGCTTTTCGCGTCTATATGTTCGTAGCAACACGTAGATTAGTTTTCAAACCTTTTCATTGATTGGTGTACTGTTCTAATTGTAGTCTTATTTGCTATGATTGTTCTCTGGATGCATGTTGTTGTTGTGTTGATCAAGTCCAAGCAAAGAGCTTTACGTGGTGATCAAGAAGTATATCTTTAGAGGATCTGAGTTGAGCTAGAAGAAAGGATCTAAAGTTTAAGGCAAGTATAGCTTGGGTTTTCTTTCTGTGACCATGATCATGTGACTTGATTAATGTTTAAGCAACAAACAATAAAAATGACTTTTTAGCAACTTGAGGATTTATCTGTAAGAGAACCTCCGGGATTGACAAGATACAGGTGTGAGGGCTATATGGCTCGGCTTTAGCTCAAGATGAGGACATTTTCTAGCTTGTTAGAGGTTACCCTTGTGGCGCAAATGGGGAAAAAGCGGATCGTGGATCCCCTCGGGACTGGTTGTATCACAATGCATCGACTATTGAAACCTAGCGGCCCTAACTTGTTAGATCTAACCTTTGAAAGGCTTCATAGTGAACCCTACCGACCTTCCTTGGAAGTGGGTCAAGAGGCTGATCACCTCGGGCGAAAGGGTAAATCACGACTTACAAAGGAAAGTGTACACCTTTGTGCAGAGTTTATTAAACTGGTATACTAGCCTTGCTCAAGGACACGAGCGGCCTTGGAATCCTTGCATTTAAGATGATGACTTTTGATTGCTAACATACTTATTGTTTACTGTTTAATGCTCTACATTATTTATGTTACTTTGATCATGAATTTATGGGAATCTATACTACCTTATTGCTATACTTATGGAGTTCGACATGGACTCACTCTTGCTATTTCCCACACACCTCGGGAGAAGTTTAGGCTTGTGATCAACCACCGCTTATCCCCGTGGAGTGGAGTCTTTACCCAAGATCGGAGTGTCTTTCCGCCGATTGCTCTCTCGAGGTTATATTCTTTACTAATACGTTACTATATTTAAGCATTGTCTTTTGATATTACCTCCATTTGTGGCTATATGTGAGATTTGACTTCCTGGCTCACATATAGTGTGTATCCGGTTTTGTTCTTAAAACTGGGTGCTACATGGTAATTCTCCTTTATTTGTAAAATTAATATCTTTTCACTCCGAACTCCAAATATTGCAAATGATATATCCGTTTTGATCGTCTTGACGAGCCCATCATAATGGTGTAGTCCAATTCCCCATTTAAGACACTTTTATTTGATGAAAAATTGCATACTCCTGCAACACAAGTGAGAACACCAAAACTTGTGGAACTTGTTAGAATCAAAACCTACAACTATGCTTTATGGTTGATATCATGTATATTGAGCAATAGTTGATGGTATAAAATAGGCATTAAGGACCGTCAACAGGTTCCTCCAAGCTTACCCTTTGCTAGTCCCTTAGTAAAGCCTAACTACTAAACTTGGATCAGGAGTTGCTACAATGCTTTCACTCCTCAAAAGTACACATGCTTTCAAACTAAAATTCTCCTTTGAATTAGACAAAATTGCTCTAACTTTCAAACTTACTTATTTTACCATTAACTATAGAGCTTTTTAACTTTCGCTTGGGTCTTGAGTAATTGAAAGATAGAATAATCAAGTCAAGCACTATGTCTCAAATTCTTCACTCAACTAATATTCGGAGTTTTTTTGCAAGTTTTTAAAATAAAACTCGAGCTTAATCGTATGACACCCTCAAATCTCTTATTGTATGTGGTATTTATGGATCTCACTGTGGCATTTATGTTGTCATGCCCTCCTACAACTAATTATTATAGTGGAGCTCATAGAAGTGGCATTAAACAAGGATGAGCATACTTGCAATTCATATATTGTAAAGTCAAATAATGGATCCAAAGTGAGTCAAGTCATACAATCAAACCAAGGTGTGCATGTGTATGGAATATGGTGGATAGATGATTATATGGTGGCTAATCCTAATCTCTCTTTCTTTGACTTAGAACTTTGGTGGCTAATCCTAATCTCTCTTTCTTAGACTTAGAACTTTCGCAGGAAAACATGGGCTATCTCTAATCTTCTTTTTTTTCTTCTTCTCTTTTTTCTATATTTTTTTAGAGAGGCGAGCATCTAAGTACCCATTGTTTTAATTGCTTGGACACTTGTCCATTTTTTAACTCTCTCTTCTTTTTTTCAATATTTTTTTATTTTTCATAGCCATATGCATCCTTTGAAAATAATTGAAGAGATAATAAGAAGTTAGAGCATTAAACAGGGGTTGTTCTATGGGGTATATTTTTAGGTGTTTACTCCCAGTGTAGGAGAAAAACAATTTTAAGGTGGATCTAGATAAAAGTGAAAAATGATTGCGCTTACTCCCAGGGTAGGAGCAATGCATATGTTGGTGGAGTGTGTGAGTGTGATCTTGATTTTAAAAGCATGACAAGACTCTCATAAGGTATACAACAAAGGTTGACTAAACTCGATGCAAAGCAAGCAAAGATGATTGAGCAAAGGTTTTCCTAGTCTAAATGTGTATCATGTATGGCTTTGGTAGGAATTCAAACTTTGTCATACAAGAGCTTATCATGTGAGATTTTAAATTTTAAAAGATAAATTTCTAGAACTTAGTATCGTTAGGAATAAGATAAATAGTATCTCGGACTTTCTCATATCATATCCATCAATCACCTAGATTTAGCTCAAGCATATACCTCCACAAGTTTTAAGTTCAAAGTAAATTCTTACATTAAAATAGTCATATCCAAAACTCAGGAGAATTTAAGGTTGAAAACTAGGCACTTGAAAGGAATTACGATAGAGCAACTATTCATTATCTCCAAGATAAAGGTGTATTGTTCTTTAGTTTTTATTTGACTCTTAACAACTAGATAGAACTATAAACACACTCTATGATCACACCTTAATAAATAGATAAAACTATAAACACACTCTATGATCACACCTTAATAAATAGCTAGAGTATATTTATTTAGTTTTAATTTTTATTCTTCTCTTTTTTATTTATTTTAACTAATGGACTCACAAAAGACTCTAGGCGTGGACCTTCATGTGGCCACATATTTTTGGTATTTTATGACTATAAGATAGACTCGATAATCGCATAGGTATACTTACCAGATAACTAGGGGATGCTCTCCCCCAAGCTGGATGTTGTTGTAGTTGAGCATTAAAGCTGAGTGGTCCTCATAGAGGAGCCCATACGTATAAGAGCAAGTGTTGCTAGGAATACTTCAATCTCATCACCTAAGAAGTTATTTCCTTCACACAGGGGTCAGCTGTGTGTCAAAAAGATGTGCTTCGAGTGATAAAGATGAAGATTCCTGAGTGGGCTGGCTCTTGGAGTCATCCTACAGAAAACTCTCACAAAACACTAAAACTCGTGGAATGATATTAGAATAAAAAGTTAATGATCAGCCATTTTAGAGGATTGGGTGTTGTGGAGGTTTCAAAGTATGTTTATGATAACAGTATTGCAGCAGGGATGCTCAATTAATATTTTTAGATTTTATAGGTTTATATGCAGAAAGTACAAATGCATGATATGTATTTTTTTTATTTTGTAGGCCACCACAGTAAGAACTCTTACAGCTTTTACACTACAAGGATTTCACATGGGGCTTAAAGTTTTTTAAGATGTATGAATGCAACCTAGTGCATACCTATTTTTTTGTTATTTCCTATATAATACTAATGTAGAAAAGTAAATATGGTTAAGAGAAAATAAATCATGCAATGTGAGAAAGTAAATATGGATAACTACCGATGTTACCTCACGGCGAGGGTTCGATGTTTTGAGTCCTTCGAACTGGACTCCTCCTTACAAAGGGTTTGTTGATCGAGTATTTTGCTTTGCTTCTAAGGATGAGGATTAAGGTGGTGTCTCCACTAGTGGCGCTTTCAATGGTGGTGTCACCTTGTTTTCTTTTTGTTAGCATCTCGAAGCCAATCTTATGTGTATCCTTGTTACGAGTTTAGAACTCCCACTTGTAGAATTTGAGAATCTTCCCACACTTTGCTTGAAGTGTGTTCTACTCATAAAGACAAGGTAGAGATCATGCATGGGCTCTATTGGTGGGAAAACACTAATAGAACCAAAAATTTATTCATTCTCTAACCTTAGGTACAATAGAATTGATGTCTATTCATATTGTGCATTTATATCTTGGGTGAGAATATCAAAAGTATAAATATGGCATTTAAGCTTATGAGATAAAGGAGTGGAGTTACTTAACCTATGGAAAGATTGTTCATCTTTATAAATTATCAAGATTAACAAGATGACTATCATCTTTAAAAAATAGGATATATCATATTTGAGCTTATTTGGTTGAGGTTGAGATCAAGAGAATAGTGGTATGATGTGTACTCCAAGATCAAGAGAAAATTTTGACCACTTATCTTTAATATGTTACCTTTATTACTGGAGCATGATGCACCATGTGGTAGAAGGTAGATGAATTTCAATAGTCTTTTCCTTTCTTGCATTTTGAGTTGATCATTAGCATCTTGTCTCTATGTTGTACTTCTTTCTCACTCCTTTAGACTTCTGCTTCTCTCATTATTTCTTCTCTGCAAGGGGATTAGTATACAACACATACCTGAAGGAATATACTATCTATTTAAGGTATAGATAATGTTTGCCAAGGAGTTAAAGTTTAACTTGTAGCTTGTATTTTAAATGATTCACTATTATTTCAAATTTTTAAATAAGGTTAAGGAGAAGATATAATTTTGAAGAATACCTCTAACGTTGATTTGATTCTATGCAAACTCTTAATATGATTTAAACATTTTTTATACAGGAGAGGATAGTCTATATACACAACCAAATTCTTATACAAATATGCTTTGATGTTATAATGTTTAAGTAATATTCTGAAGCATACTTATAATAGAGTAAGGAAGTTCAAAAGACGAGATATCTATTTAAATAGAACCAAGAATATGTAGGTGAACCAAAAGAGTATTTTGTTTGTTTTGAGTTTTAGCAAATTAAGCATAACATAAGGTAAGGATAACTAAGACAATTAGCAACATGGTATAAGATGTTGAATGTAGTTTAAAGTTGTATGAGGCTTGGATAATTGCACCTTATGTCTTGCAGAGTGATTGGTCCATTATCATGGTGAAATATAGAAGGTGTTGAAGTGTTCTTTCATCCATTTTTTCATCTTAGTCCTTTCAATACACTTGTCCTCCTTTCTTTTTGTTTCAAACCATGATCAGACATTTATTCTTTCTTTCCTGCATAAATGTTAGTGGACATATATCCGAAGGATTGCAATAAGTTTGGAATGTGGGTTATGTTCCATAATTCATGTGAATTTCATCTATGCTAATGAAAGGATGGATTTTTAGGAATACTTTAGCATAGATTTCTTCTAACAAATTTTGTTAGTAGCTGCACTTTTATATGGTTCAAGGCAAAAGTAACTTGCGACAAAAGATTAAGTGAATAAATTTTGATACTTACAATTCTTCCATGGAGAATGAGCTGTATCTTCCTTTTGTGCAAAGTTATTGGACTTCATCACACGCCTTGATTCATCTCATGATGTGAGTGCATCTCTTGACTTACCTGAATTAAATTTGAGAGTTTCCTGCAGGGGTTAGCCAACAAAATATCCAATATCTACTATAACAATTTCTAGTTCAATAACCAAACCAAACTCCATGTCTAATTTGATTAAGATAGGCTATTCAACTTAAGCACCATGCTTAATTTAAAAGCCTATAAAAGTATGTACAGTACTTTCAAACCAAAGCATACTATAGTAAATAAAGGTAGCATGAGAGCACATAGAGATATACTCAAATAGAGATGAGAGTATGATCATGCATGGTGAGAATGTTTTTTAATTTTTCAGTAGATATGCAAGTGGCATACATGTGTGCAAGAAACTAAATAAGATGTGGATTTGATATGAGATGGAGTAGATGCATGGATTATTCAAAGTAAACATACAATGGAATGCAACAGGATAACTACTCATCAAATTTAAAGTCTATGAGCAAAACTTTCTCACCTTTCTCGATCATACTTACCATGAATCACAATGGTATTTGTGATTAGTGCAGTGTCTTTATTCGTCACATGTGATGAACTTTGAATTTATGTGATGATGACTTTTCTTTTCTAATCTACACATGGTTAGAGTAATATATATAAATGTTTATACATACCTGTGAGATGGCAGGGCTTCATTGTTGATGGATGATGAATGTTCAGACACCCTGAGTTCTTCAATATCTCTCTTGTCTTGTTCTTGCAGAATTTCGCTAGAAGGTTGGAATGCTTGATTTCCTGCTCATTCCACAACTCAACAAAACAAAGTGTAATCCTACTAAAACTAGTGGCAGACTAGATTAGTAGATATCAAGATCAATATCAAAATCTTTACGCCAATTGTTTCCCCGGCAACGGCGCCAAAAATGCTTGTTGGTATTTCTTATGCACAATTAAATTATGAAGGATTCCACAAGCGCCTGTAAAACCATTGTAATATTTTACTTGGGAGTATTCCGTGTATCATTATTTATATTTTACCACTGAAAATAATGGAATAAGACATTAATAGTTCACTATCATGTATCTACTAACTAGTACATTGACTAGACTAAAGCAGGGGTGAATGATAGACGATAGGAATTATGCATATATGACACACACACCGGAGAATTCTATGATAAAAGAGTAGATAGCTAAAGTGAGAGGATAATGGGATAGTTCAAGGTTCCTAAATACTTCTTTATTACTTTGGTTCTATATAACTAATTCATAATAGATAAAGCAATCACACAATAGCACTTTGGAGCAGCAGTACCTTTCCAACTCTCGAATAAGACTGAGAAGAAAGTAGTCGGGGAAGACTGCCAAAAGCTCTACGAAACACCAACTCCGACGTGGTGGAATACGAAGGCCAAAAGAGCTGTCACCTCTAGAGGCTACCACAACTAACCGTAAGAGATGGGCGCAAACTCAGGTAAACACTAGTCTAGATACCACGCCTACACTAAAGATTACTACTCTAATCACACGTAATACTACAAAGACCTAATACACAAAGGAGATCCTATGCTAAAATATAACAACTATACTAACCAATCAAATGTAATGCATAAAAGTAAATAAAGAAGATAAAATATATTAAAGCATAAGTCTTACAAGAATAAATATAAAGATATACCAGAACTCTGAAGACTTCTCCGAAGACTCCTCCGAAATCTGGGCATAGCGCCGCTCTCCCTAACTCTCAACTAGAACTAATCTACTACATTAGAAAGTCTAGCCCTAATTCTCTAGAGATGAGAGGTCATCCATTCGAGGGATGCCTCTACATCTCTATAATAATGTGGTGCCCTCAGAGAGGGGGGTCTACCTCTTTATTTATAGCCTGGAAAAGCCTCCCACCTCTTCTGGACAGGCGATGTGGGACTAATTCTTCCACCGCTTGCTCTGTTGGGCTATTATATATTTAACTTGGGCCTTCCAATCATCCCTCATGTGAGCCCACTCAAGGGAGCACCTTGGGGCGCCTCTGTTGGGCCTCTATCATTGCATATGAGCCTCTTCTCACGTCATGGGCCTTGCTTGGGCGTGGGGCCCATTAGTGGTAATTCTCCTTTATTTGTAAAATTAATATCTTTTCATTTTGGACTCTAAATATAGCAAATGATATATCTGTTTCGATCGTCTCGACGAGCCTGTCGCAATGGTGCAGTCCAATTCCCCATTTAAGATACTTTTATTTGATGGAAAATTGCATACTCCTGCAACATAAGTGAGAACACCAAAACTCGTGGAACTTGTTAGAATCAAAACCTACAACTACGCTTTATGGTTGATATCATGTTATATTGAGCAATTGTTGATGGTATAAAATAGGCATTAAGGACCGTCAACACCTGCAACTTACATTGATTAACTTTCTCTTTCTTTGATAGAGTTTGACAAGAGCACTTGTTCTCTGTTTCAATGTTTGAGTAGCTTTTGCAAAGTGTCTGTATCCAGAAAGTTTAGAAAACAATTCGGTGTCTTATATTTTTAACTGGGATCAAACTGAGTTAGTTCCATACAAAGGGTTTATTTGTCTGAAAAATCGTCATTGTAAAAGCTGTGACTTGTCTGAAAATGTCACTAAAAATTGTCAGAAGAGAGGCTATAATTGTCCGAGCTCCACATTCTCAGAAATTTTTGACACAGCTAAATAATGGTTTTAGAGAGCCTTTAGGTTTCATTGCAATAGATCTTGCTATATTGGATGGCTGGGTTGTGCTAAATAAGGTTCAGAGGGTGTATAACAATTTTCTTATTTAAAAACTGCAGCTTGGTAACATTCTAAGTGTAATACAAATGTGCTAACCATCAGATTCACTAATACGTATCTAACTTCCTTTTCATTAGCCTTTATTTGTTTCATTAATTTCTCACTACTATCTCATTTTTATTTGTGCTGCTATTTTCAATATTAGTCCCTTCTAAAACTAAGGTCGCTAATTGCAACCAAAGAGCCTATGCAGACATGTAAAAATGGCACATCATGACCAGCTATGCGAACAACGCTGGGTGATCTCTCGCTTCCACGGACTACAGCTGGGCATCGCAGTTGACCTGGCTACTACCCTTCTCATTCTCAGGGTCGATTCCATCGCCTTCTTCCATGTGAGACACACATAATCCCATTGTCAAGCTGCTATGCGTCGTCATCAAGCCAGCGTGTGCTATCACACCTACTGACTTCCATAAATAGAGTCGCTGCACATTGTATGGAGAAAGATTTATGTCTATATCAGACAATAGTTGTGGTTGTCTGATTTTTCATGAATTTATTGAGCATTTAGGTTTGTTACTTCAGATGCCTATGATCCTTTTTGTCTTACAGGGATGAGGGGAAATGTCTTAAAGAGATCATGTGGAGAAGAACTCCTGAATTTAGTGTTGAAGGCTAGAGACCTACAGTATCTACTGAAAAAGGATTTGAAACAAAACAAAATCATTTTCAACGGCTGCCAAACTGATTGAGCCTTAGTGTCTTGGGGCGCTGCTGTCTTGGGGTCCTGATATTATTTCATCATCCAATGTAAGAATGACTAAACTGTGCAATACCAATTCATGATCTTGACATTGTTTCATCATCCAATCTAAGAATGACTAAACTGTGCAATACCAATTCATGATTACTTATCTGTACACAACATGTTGGTAGACAAACACCTACTGATCCTGTTACCTTTGTCATTTCTATGTTGTGAATCCTGTCTATATGCTTTTAAGTTAAAATATGCTTGTAGCTAAGTAATAGTTTTCTGAATTGTGGTGTATTTTTAAATGTTGATTAAAACATTTTAATCTCTCTTCCTCTCCCTCCCCTGTAGTCACAGAGTGTGCTAGAGTTGTATATGTACAAATGCTTAAGCAATACAATAATAATTCTTTTTTTTGTTTGGTTTGTTGTTTTCTCTTATCTTCTTTTTATTGGCATTCTAGGTGCATGACCGACGGAGGTGCAGAGACATCGCCGGTGAAGGAATCACCGAGGAAGAGTTCTCAACATCGAGATGTCGGCATCGAAGAGCAGGTTCACATCCATGGCAACGGAGGAGAAAGGAACACAGAGCGGGGGTGACCACAAGTGATCGCTACGGCCACGGAGATCGTGGCGAGATCATGGCGAGCCGGGTGGGTGGGGTGTGCACAACGGAATGGTTTCGTGAGCCAACACGCGCCTAATACCATGTAGAAGAAAAGTATTGGAGCCAACAACCTCCTCTGTTGCTCTCTACTGAATATATATGCAGGTTACAAGCGTATGCCATATGCCATGGCATACGAGATCGTGGACGACCCCGCCACCACACACGCTATCACATGCTAACACAGATTATGACTGAATCAATTGCAGTACATGACTTCAAAACTCGGCTAATAATATATCTACAAAGGAACCGCATAGATACAAGGTGGAGGAAGACCATCTCTATTGCATTATTTGTACATCTATGTACACACCAGTAGATCCTTGAGTAAAAACCAGTCACCTACACCAACTGTTGTTTTTTTGCTATAGAAGAGAATGTAAATTTGATGTATTTTACTATTATCATTGTTGACGGTCATTAAATACCAAATATAACCAACAAGTATTGCATGAATTAATATGAAATTAACTATAAAGCATAGTTGTAGGGTTGATTCTAACGAGTTCTACGAGTTTTGGTGTTCTCACTTGTTTTGTAGGAATATGCAATTTTCCATCAAATAAAAGTATCTCAAATGATGATTTAGACTACACTATTGCGATGGGCTCGTCGAGACGATCGAAACGGACATATCATTTGCTATATTCGGAGTCCGGAGTGAAAAGATATTAATTTTACAAATAAAGGAGAATTACCACTAATGGGTCCCACGCCCAAGCAAGGCCCATAACGTGAGAAGAGGTTCATATATAGAGGCCTAAGAGAGGCGTCCCAAGCTGCTCCCTTGAGTGGGCTCACATGAGGGATGATTGGAAGGCCTAAGTTGAATGTATAATGGCCCAATAGAGCAAACGGTGAAAGAATTAGTCCCACATCGCCTGTTCAGAAGAGATGAGAGGCTTTTCTAGGCTATAAATAAAGAGGTAGACCCTCATATTTTAGTGCACCATTATTATGAGTTGTAGAGGTGTCCCTCGAATGGATAACCTCTCTTCTCCAGAGACTAAAAGATAGGTGTAGCAATTAGGAGAGACTAGTAGAGAGATAAAGTAGAGGAATAGAGTTCTGAAGGAGTTCTGGCATGTCGGCGCTTCTTCGTAGCTGTATTCTTTGGGGTTCGGCTTCCTCGTCTGAAGCTGCATTCTGAGGTACTTTTGTATTCAACATTCTGATTCAAGTAAGCATTTGTTCTTATTCATTCTTAAGTTTACAACTCGTATTGAGTACTTCGATCTATAGGACCCTATAGGTTGAAGTTGTATTTCGTAGTGTAGGCGTGGTGCCTAGGCTAGGTTTACTTGTGAATGCCCCCTGATTAGCCGGATAGTGGTAGTCCGCGTAGGTGACAGCTGCGTTGGTTCCTCTGTAGTCCACGTCCCATTGATAGGACTGATAGGCTGATAAGTGCTGATAGGCTGATTGGTGCTTGGTAGGAGATTACTCTGTTTTTTTCTTGCCCGTTACTTTGCTTAGACGGTATTATACAAAGCTTACCGGTTGTCGAAACTAGAAGTCATTAGCTATTTCCTCGTTTTCGATATTTATCTTACCTAATTGTTGGGTTAAGTCTATAGACTTTGTCATCATCACAACTGTTCCCTCGTGGATACGATATTTAAAACCTCCCGGTAAAATGTGACATTGGTACGATATCCAGGCGCTTACGGATAATCTTACTTAAATCTTATTTAAAGGAGTGCGCTTAATTTATACCAACAAGCATTTTTGGCACCGTTGTTCGGAAACAGTTTGTTGATTTGACTTATTATAGCTTAATCTTGTATTATACTTTTATCTTTCCTATTTTACCCCATTCTCTTCAGTATTTTTGTGTTCATCCTTATGGATGCTTTTAATTCCATTCCTATCTGTTTATATGGCATGCGCGAAAGCTTCGGGCCACCAAAATCTAATGAACCTATCATAACACCTAGCTATGAGCTGCACCCATGTCTAATCAAAATGATTCGGGATAAACCATTCTCGGAAGAAGGCAATGAAAACCCATACTTACACTTACAAGAATTGAAAGGCACTTTGCATGCTTGCGCATTGCTGGCATGTCTGATAAGATAATTAGATGGAAGCTTTTTCTATTTTTCTTGATAAGAAAAACTAAACGTTGGTATAATCGAGCCATAGGGAGTATGCAAGGTGATTGGGAAATATTATACTCTGAATTCTATTTACACTTCTTTCCTATCTCCAAGGTAGCTAGCCTTCAAAAAGAGTTTCTAACTTTTAGGGAACTAGAACAAGAATCTCTTAGTAAATCATGGGAGCGTTTTAATGAACTTATCACATTTGGTCCTAACCTTGGTTTTTCAGACCCCATGCTTATTCAACACTTTTATTTAGGTCTTATCAAGGAATCTAAGGAATCCCTTGATTTAGCCTCTAGAGGAGCTTTTCTTCACTTACCTATAACCGACGCAAGGCCTATGCTAGAAAAGGTTATTCAAGCCTATTCTGAGCTCTTCGAGGAAGAGAAGGACTCATCACCCGAACTAGACACGAAAGTCTTGGTAGCTAAAACACAATCACTCCATTACCAAGATTTAGCTATCAATCCTAAACCTTTGAAATTCTATTTTGATGATTTAGACTTTCAATCAGCTAAGATGTCCATTGTTGGTATCTGTTAATGCCTACTGAATAATTCAAGCGCACGGATACGTTGTAGCACTTCACCAGATAAGTATACCTAGTTTTAATATCGAACCCAAAGTAAGATGTGTGAGGGTCTTCTAAACTACACTTAACCACCTGAGTAGCAAACAAGGCTGTAGAAGGTAGGGATATAGAGGGGACAACTAAGGTTTCTAGTTCAGGCTCAAGCAAATTATGATTAAGATGTTTTACTAGGGAGTTGGATAGAAAAGCACAGGCAAAGCTATACTCAGCTACCAACTATTCTCCTGCTAGGCCTACCGACGGGATAGTGGAGTATGTAAGATTCAACGGAGCTATAAGTCACCTCCGCGAGCTACCACCAAATCTGGACAATAGGGTACATCTACGAGTAACGAAGTCTAAGCACCACGCTTACACTACGAATACTACTCTAACCCAAGAGCTACAAGGATTAAAGTACTCAAAAGAGTCACAAACTAGCAAAACAAGATAAACAATGTTACTTACTTGAACACGGTTGTTGACTCCAAAGTAGTCTCAAATACAAGCCGTAGAGGTAGCACCGACAGTCCGATACTCCTCAAAACTTTCTCTTTAACTCTATCTCTCTATCTCTGAAGAACTAGCTTCTAGACGTATAGAACTAGCTCTCTCTTGGAATGCTAACTCGAGAGGTCATCCATTCAAGGGACACCTCCGAGAATCCTACTTAGGGTTTCTCGTTAAAGCTTTTCTCTTCTTTTTTGAATTCTCCTCATGGGGGTGTGCCTCTCCTTTTATAGCCTTGGTGAATCAACGTGAGCCCTTGGATCAAACCAACATTGGTGGATGGTGGAGATTGATCCTCAAAGGCGGTGGAGTAAATCGGCGAACCGGGTGGCCCCAGACCGGGCCCAGGCCGGTCGAGGGCTGAGCCCGGCCGGGTTTGGCCCGACACCTCTCGGCGCCTCGTTTCGATCTCGTGTCTTCTCGTTCCTTCCGGAAGGTTCTTGTGTTGCCGTGGCGTCCAATCTAACATTCTATGTTGCGGTGTAGCTCAAAAAGTGTGTCTTTTCCAAGTGTTTTCTGCCAAAACCATTGATTCACCAAAACTCGTGGAATTCGTTAGTCAAAGCCCTATTCTAGGTAGATGGATTGCTTTTATATCATTTTGGAAGGTTAGTTGATGGTTGGATTTAAACGTTAAGGACCGTCAACACCCATAAATCAATACACATCAAATCTTCTTAGAAGAGCATCTTGGGAAAAGTGTCGTCAACTTCCTTTCCCTCCTGAAAGGCATTGAAAAGAGTGCAAGGATGGCATGTCGAGTGATGCCATAGAAGGAAAGCCAAGCCACTTAGGAATAAATTCTATCTTCTCTCCTTCTATGGCCAAAATAAATGTCTCTGAACCCATCTCTAACCTCATCCTTGACCCCAATAAACCTTCTTATGTTCTTTCTACTAAACTTCATAATGACCCTAGAAATCCCTCAAGACATCCCAAGAATAAGAGTCACGAAGGTTATAGGAATGCCGAAGAAGAGCAACGACAATGGCGAGAATGCATAGAACATACTAGAAATACATATGCTATTGTAAAAGAATGGATGGAAGAGGACGAAGCTTTAGAACTAGCATTTAAACTTAGTTTGAATTCAGATGGTGAGCTTAAATCAATTTCTTTAATAAACAGAACTCACCCAAGTTTAGAGAAAGCTTTAGACGAGACCAACCTTGGAGATATCGATTTATGGGAAATCCTAGAATATAAAACATCCAATAAATATCATAGATATGAAATAATAGAGATAAACTTGTTGTCTATAGACATCCATACAGAAACACCATGGAATTTGAAAAGGGAGATCATATCGATGAGCATAGGAATTATCTCATTAACACTTTATCGAATCCATGCTCATGAGAAATCTCCTGGATCAATTAGTCTCTCTAATATTACCACACACGAGATCTTCAACCCTTTTATCCTACCTGTTCATAAAATCATTGAAAGAATGGTTGTAGATACATATGTTTATCATAAATATTGTAAATCTCGTTATAATCTTGATATAGATGCACAAAGGCTAATGTTCTAGAGGAAACCATCTCACCAACTTGAAGTATAATAATCAGAAGGTTTTCCAAGAACAACTTTGTGTCCCAAAATAACCACTCTTAAAAATGAATTGAGCTTGCACCTTTAGCATAGAAATATAATTGTCAAAATATTCCTTTAGTATTTTTGTCACTAACTGTTTTAGGTTTGAAGTGAGAAAATGACTAATAGCAGCGCCAAGTATAACCAATCTATCATAATGCAACATTGATCCATCCAAACTTAACTTTGCTTTGCAAAACTCAAGCCCGAGGGAATGGCCTTATTTAGAAAATCCTATGTTGCTAATATTGGTTGTCTCTACCTTCATTCAATTTGTTAATCATGCTCTTTCATCTTTGTTTGAATAACACTCTATAAACTTTCATGTTACCTTTGTTTGTTATAGTATGCTTAAGATTTGGAGAAATTTCATACACCTTTTGAATTAGGCGTGGTGCTTAGTTTAAACTATTTTCTTGAGTCATAATTAGACATGGTGTTTAGTTTGATTTTCGAACCAAGAGGTGTGTTGATCTTATTTTCAAAGGTTTTTTTGAATTAAGCGTCGTGCTTAGGTTAAAATGCCTTTCTAAGTCAAATTAGACGTGGTGTCTAGGTTGATTTTTGAACCGGTACTATACTAAAGTAGACATTGGATATTTTGTGGACTAACCCCTGTAGAAAACTTTTAATTTAATTTGGGTAAGTCATGAGATGAATTCAAATCGAGAGATAAAACAGGGGGCGCATGACGGGCTTCAATAACTTTTGTAGAAGAAGATACACCTCATTCATCATGGATGAAAGAACTGTGAGTATTAATGATTCATTCATTTTATCTTCTACTGCAAGTTACTTTGCCTCAAGCCATATCTGTATAAAACATGATCTATGCTAAAACAACATCAATACTATCCTTTTATTAGCATAGACGTAACAAAATAAAATACTGGACAACCAAACCTATGTTCAAAAGTTGTATACTCCTTCGGATATGTGTTGTCTACTAAACTGTTGTAGACATAATAATGACTGGGGTGAAAGAGTTAATAGATCAAAGAAGCAAAAGATGGCAAAAGAATGAGTGTAACAAAGGAGACAAGATGTCCATGAACAACCCAAGATGCAAGAGAAAGAAAGGACCACCAGTCATCTACCCTTCATCACTTAGTGCCATCACGCACTAATAATGAAGGTACTATCTTAAGGTAAGTGGTCACTGCTCTCCTCTCTTGATCCTGGTGTGCACATAATTGAAAACACAAACATGTTCGAGTTACAATTTTAATTGATTAACCTAATTAAATCAAATACTTTGCTCTTAAAGATTGTTCATAGCACTGTTCTCTTAATCATAGTCTTAATCAAACAAGATAAAAACATTATATGTGATCTTGGGAAGATGATAGTCATACTCATGTGAAAACTTATAAAGAGATAAATAATCCTTCCATTGGTTAAGCAATTTTATTTTTTTCTGCCATGTGAACTTAAATGTAAATATTAAATGCTTAATCTTCTAATCTTACCACTCATGACATAAACAAATCATGCAACACCAACTTTATCTTGTTCAATGTGCCTAAGGATAGACAAAAATAATTATAGGGATAAATTTGGTTCTATTGGTGTTTTTCACCAGCAGAGCCCATACACTTGATCTCTACCTTGGTTTTATAAAGAGGACAATACTTTCAGCAAATTTTATTAATTCTACAAGTGAAAGTTCTGTGAACATGCACACTGAGCAAGATGCTACTAGCTACTATTAAAGCTCTACTTCAACCTGTTGACCAAACCAAAAAATAACAGTGGCATCACCATCACTAGAGGTATGCAACCATCAAGACCTCTATCTCTAAGATGGAGAGATACACAAGAGTGGAAGAAGAAGTCCTATCGGTAAATTTTAAATTTTATACCCTTGCCATAAGGTAATATGGTAATTATCTAATTAATTAGTATTACTATCTACATTAATAATCTCACTTTAATATATTCATCTTCATAAGTATTAAAAATAAAATAAGAATCTTTATTGCTTCATTTACTACATCATAAAATATTAAAAGCCCCACGTGAATAAACTTATGGTAACCCCAGAGAAATATTTACTGTGGTGGAATAAAGAATAATAATAATAATAGCTTCTGTATTTATTTCCTTACATTATGAAAAAGCCTAAGCCCTATAAGAATAAATATCTCGGTGGAGGCATAAAAATACTACTATATATCAATATATCATACACACATATTTAATTTCTACATAATTAAACTAGAAAATCCTAAAAAAAGAGAATCCTGCTAGAATCATCAATTTAAATCAACTCAAAGAACAATCAATCACTTATTGGTGACCACTAACCTATTATTAAATTTGAGCCTCGAGTTTTGGTTTCTTTATTGGAGTATAATTATATAGGAACAACATTATGACAAGAAGAGAGTCTATTAGTGGCACCCATCAGAACAGCTGCTGGTTAGGTCACTCTGAAGATCATCGACACCAAAGATGGTAAATATCTAACTTGGGGAGAAGTATCCCCTAGTTATCAAGTAACTATACCTAGGTGATTATCGAGTCTATTTTATATAGTCATAAAATACTAAAAAATATGTGAGCATATGAAGGTTCACAATAGTATCATAGGAAAATTTAAAAATGCCAAAAATATGTGAGCACATGAAAGCTCACCCTTAATTAAGAAAAACACAAAAAAAAATATTCGGGCACATAAAGGCTCGACGCGATCGAAGGGATTAGCTTGGGGGAGACGCGCACCCTATTATCATCATGATTAAGATATGTCTTTACTATTAGTTTTATTTTAGTAAGCTATAGTGTGTGTTAGATTAAATAATTAAAGTATGTTTGAATAACTCTCTCTCTCTCTAATTTTTTAAAGTGGAAATGATGAATAGTTGCTCTATCGTAACTTCTTTCCAGTACCTAGCTTTCAAACATGAGTTCTCCTAATTAATAATTATGCCTTAAAATGAAGTTAAATGTATGGGTTGCAAATGCTTGATCTGAAAGTCTAGGTAATTGGTGGATATGATATGTGATGGTCTGAGCTGCTATTATCTTATTCTAAAACAACACTAGAGTTCCGAAGATTTACCAATATTAATATGACTAATAATTGCATTGAGTTAAATTAAACTTCGTTGACCCTATGAGAAGTTATCATGCTATTGAATTGAGATCATTTATACATTCCATTCATTTGCCGCATAAATGCTCATAATTATCTGTTGCTATCCTCTCAAAAGTTTATTGGAGGATATATGGCTATAAAAATTATTCAAGGAAATAAAAAGGGACAAGTGTCCGAAACCTCAAAAAGATAGATCACGAGGAAATAAAAAGGGACAAGTGTCTGAAACCTCGAAATAAATATAAAAAATGGGCACGTGCCCGATAGTAGAATTAGCCTCATAATAAACAAAAGAGAGTGATATATATAAAAAAAGAGAAAAACATCCAAATCCTTTTTTATATACATGCACCTCTCAATTCAATGGTATGGTTGACTTTCTCTTTGGATCCATTGTTTAATTTAACAATATATGTTTCTGAGCTTTTGAAAATTTTTAAAAAAACTCCGGAATAAAAGGTAAAGTGAAAGAACTAGAGACATAGTACTTGATTTGATCGTTCTATCTTGCAATTACTCAAGATCCAAGGTAAGAGCAATAAGCCCTATGATAAATAATATGATATATTTGTTCTAAATTCGAAGGGAAATTTTTGTTTGAAGGTATGTGCACCGATTGGAAGTAAAAATATTACAACAACTCCCGATCCACTACTAAGTTTGGCTTTGCTAAGGGACTAGCAAAGGGTAAGCTTGGGGATATTGTTAACGGTCGTTAAATACCAAATATAACCATCAACTATTGCATGAATTAATATGAAATTAACTATAAAGCATAGTTGTAGGGTTGATTCTAACGAGTTCCATGAGTTTTGGTGTTCTCACTTATTTTGTAGGAATATGTAATTTTCCATCAAATAAAAGTATCTTAAATAATGATTTAGACTATACCATTGCGACGGGCTTGTCGAGGTGAAAACGGACATATCATTTGCTATATTCGAGTCCGGAGTGAAAAGATATTAATTTTATAAATAAAGGAGAACTAGCAAATATGCCCGTGCGTTGCAACGGAAGGATAACTGGATTGAATTCCATTCGTATAAACATAATTTCAATTTTCTTGTAAAGTATTTATTTTATTTGAAAGACTCGGCACCAGCTCTCGCTTATATATAAAAACATATTGAGTGGTCCAAAAGAAAAACTATCGGTACCATGAAATAAATTTAGGTTAAAATGTTTTACTTCATGCCCACTTCCATATGACTTTTATAATTTATCTATTGAGTATATATAAAGTATAAAATAAATTATGTAATACTTCTAAGAATGAAAAGATGATTGAAAGTCTCTCTCAATGGTCCAGTCTCTCTCCGATCTAGTTCGTTATGGGCCTAGGCCTGTGTTTGATCTAACAAGAGACAAGAGGCACAGGGGTGAATTCTAAACTGTTTTATTTGTTTACCTATTAATTAGTGCCACATCGTCTAAAAAACTATGTGCTGCACGGTTAATAAACAATGATCTGATCCTCATGATGTGTAGCAATTATTAGTTAATAATTAATAATAACTAAAACAGAAATAAAAATCACATCCTAGTACTTTTGGATAAAGAAAGTTTAGAGCGAGAGTGTGAGTGCAGTGATTGATTTGCACATTCACGAAGTTAGTTTGTGAGGCAATACCAAAAAAAGGGAAGAAATTTTACCTCTTTATTAATATAAAGGAGAATTACCACTAATGGACCCCACGCCCAAGCAAGACCCATAACATGAGAAGAGGCTCATATGGCATGATAGAGGTCCAAGAGAGGCACCTCAAGCTGCTCCCTTGAGTGGGCTCACATGAGTGATGATTGGAAGGCCTAAGTTGAATGTATAATAGTCCAACAAAGCAAACAGTGGAAGAATTAGTCCTATATTGCCTGTTCAGAAGAGATGGGAGGCTTTTCTAGGCTATAAATAAAGAGGTAGACCCTAATATTTTAGTGCACCATTATTATAAGTTGTAGAGGTGTCCCTCGAATGGATAACCTCTCTTCTCGAGAGACTAAAAGATAGGTGTAGCAATTAGGAGAGACTATTAGAGAGATAGAGTAGAGGAGTAGAGTTCTAAAATAGTTCTGGCATGTCGGCGCTTCTTCGTAGCTGTATTCTTCGGGGTTCGGCTTCCTCGCTCGGAGCTGCATTCTGAGGTACTTTTGTATTCAACATTCTAATTCAAGTAAGCATTTGTTCTTATTCGTTCTTAAGTTTGCAACTCATATTGAGTACTTTGATCTATAGGACCCTGTAGGTTGAAGTTGTATTTTATAGTGTAGGCGTGGTGCCTAGGCTAGGTTTACTTGTGAATGTTCCCTGATTAGCTGGATAGTGGTAGTCCATGTAGGTGACAGCTGCATTGGTTCCTCTATAGTCCACGTCCCGTTGATAGGACTGATAGGCTGATAGGTGCTTGGTAGGAGATTACTCTGTTTCTTCTCCTATTCAGGTTACTTGCCCAGTTAGACAGTATTATACAAAGCTTACCGGTTGTCGGAACTAGAAGTCATTAGCTATTTCCTCGTTCTCGATATTTATCTTGCCTAATTGTTGGGTTAAGTCTATAGACTTTATCATCATCACAACTGTTCCCCTATGGATATGATATTTAAAACCTCTGGATAAAATGTGACATTGGTATGATATCTCGTAAACATGGATATTCTTACTTAAATCTTATTTAAAAAGTGCAGTTAATTTATACCAACAATCATAATACACACTTGTCTCTTGTTTCATGAAAATAAGAAACCATCGACTGATTTAAGCCCACAAAATTATATTATATGTTGGAACTATTTGTGCAAGTTTGTAATAACTAATCAAATTTTATTCTACCTTGTATGGGATTGAGTAATATTGTTCTCTGGTTGAAAGGTTGTCAAACCTGAGTACATTTGAGTACCAAATTATTTGTCTTCGTATACCCGTAGCAACGCACGGGCACTCAGCTAGTTATGTATTATTTTGTTCTTGCTTGTGTTCTTCGATTCGCAACAGTGATTAGTCTTCCTAGCGAGGTTAATCGAATTGTGACATGGTTGATAACTAGAGGAGACGTGATGCTAAGATTGCAGGGTTTAGGTCTTTGTGATCTGAAACAAGATCGATGTGTTGCTCTCTAGCCAAATCAATAGTTATTTTGAACCTAATGGAAAATTAGGAATCCTATCCCCAACAAGTGGTATTCAGAGCTTAAAGTATACCTTCAGGTTCACATCTTATCCATAGTTCAAGTGTTTTTGTCTTTGTTCTATTATCCACCGCCATATATGTTTTCCATCTTAGAACTATCTGCGCCATAGCCTTTGCATAATTTAGTTTTAGAGTCTGTCATATTGAGTTTGTGCCTAGATCAACGTCTTATTACTGGTCTAGATTGTGTTTTTTTCTAGCTTGTGTTGATCCCTCCACCCTCCGCCATCTCGTATCATCATCATCGATTTGCATTTTGTGTCTATATAAATTATGATTCGTATTGTCTATCTTGAAACAAATCATTTTTTATGTCCCAACTCGAAGCGAGCGAATTTTATATCTACGGAGAATGCTAGAAAATTTTAGCTTTGTTTCATCATAGCATAGCTGGATTCACAAAAAATTAGATTTGCGAAATTTGATCAAGAAAATTGAGTTTACGGGCGATAAATTTTGCTATTCTTTTGATAGCATAATACTGATTTTCTATGAACCACATCTTTTATCCAATTGAGCTTTTTTTGTGGTTTGTTCTTGTGTACTCCTTGCTGAGAAAAAAAATATCAAAATAACAAAAGCAAAAAAACTTTATACAAAATTAAAAGAAAAAAATAGTAAAAGAAAAGAGAAGAGAAGAGAAGAGAAGAGAAGAGGAGCACATAAGGAACAACTAGTAGCCCTATTTTATGTGGTGCCTTAGTCTTGTTCATGCCATTGTTTTCTTTCATACTTGTTCCTTTCATCCTTGTTTCACTCTCTTATTTGTCATAATTGGTGCTTGGAACATGTATGGGCCAACAACAAGGATAAGTGTTTTAGACATTTATTTAATTGCTATCTGTTCTTGACTTGTGTGTGTGTGTGTGTGTGTATATATATATATATATATATATATATATATATATATATATGTTCTTGTGTCTCTTAAACTCCACATATATACTTCAGTTCAATATAGAAAAAGATCCTTGCAATCTCGATGTCACGTCCTCACAGGTTTCATGAACCAGCCACCAGCTGTATCGTCCACTGTTTTGCTTTGGTCAGAACACTTGTAAGAATTTGGTAAGGCATGTGAGAGTCATTCATTCCACTGACCAATAAATAGCTAATAGGGCATATTTGATTTCTAACAATGCCGGACAATGAGTTTCTTTTTTAAGTTTGATATGTAGGACTTTATGGACCAGTTGTCTACAAGGATGGATAAAATAATTGCAAAAGTGAGCACTTTGCGCCTCCTTCGGCCGACATCGTCACCACCACCTCCTACATATACTACGGAGCTTGTGTGGCAAGTACTCGGTTCTCAAATGGAGAAGGTAGAACAAAACCAGTTCAACAACTTATTCCAAACATACTTTGTTGTGAACGAACGACGATGTTGTGTTATGATAAATGGCGAGAGTTGCAAGGACCTTGCAAGCTTAGAGTTGGTTGAGAAGCTTGGCTTGACCGTAAGACCATATTCACATCTATGCTACATCTAATGAGTAAATTATTAGGATAAGATAAAGGTAATTGAAACTGCACGCATTGAGTTTTCTATTGGTGTTTATAAGGATAGCAAAGAATTTGATATAGTACCGATGCAATCTTGTCAATTGTTATTTGGTAAACCATGGATATTTGAAAATAATGTTATGCGAGATACAATTGCTAATAAATATTCATTGAAACACAATGGTAAAAAAACTACTCTTATACCTATGACTACTACTGAAACTTTAAGTGATAATAGAGAGAGAAGAAAGAATGAGCCTTTTAGAAAAAAATGGATTATTTCAAATGTTACAATACTTTTACAATACTTTCATCTAAATCTAAGTATTTATAAAATAAAGATGTTGCTTTATCTCTTGTTGAAACTAATAGTTTGCAGCATGTATCCAAAAAGGAGGATGAGGTAATGGAGAAAGAGTAGATAATTGTTTTATGTAAGAGCTCTCTTGAGGTGCTGAATTTGCGCACCAATAATGCTACTAATGCAATACTAGAACATTCTCTTAATTTATCTTTACCACATGATGATTGTTCTGATATTTGTGATAAAGAGAAGTTGTATGATAGCACTTTTGATATTTCTATGCCACAATTTATAAAAGAAATTGATTCTTGTGTTTTGGAATGAAGTACTCCTGCTAAAAAAATAAAATAATTCTTCCCATTACTTGCTAAAAAAGATGAGCTAAAATTATTGTCTTCTTTAAATACTTTAGGATATATTGAGTTTGATACTCTATGTGCTCTTAATAATTTGGAACAGAAATTTAAATATGCTGAATTGCCATGGTTGTTTAGGTGTATATGTCATTTTATTGGTAAATATAATTGCAAAAGAGAATATATGGTACACCAAGTTTATATTTCTTTAAATCTGAAATCTCCTTTTGTCATGCCATGGTATGATCAATTAGAGGGTTGCAATACCTATATTCATGTTATATCAAAATCCTAAAGTTTTGCTATAAAGAAACATGTTAAATTTTAAAAAGATGAGCAATGTTAGATAATACCTACAACTTATACTCAAACTAAGCTCAAACTGAGGATGGTTTGTTATCAAGAAGGGGAGGATGATGAGGACATGACACCTTCGGATAGAATCATGGATTATAAGATGAGCTTGTTCGATGATTTTTGGTGCAACTCACTAGGTTCTACATGTACATGTCCTAATTTGCCTTTCTCAAAATACAAGTCAATGAAGGTTCGTCGGTGAGCCAATAGTAACTCATTGGGGAGGTTATAATTCAACCATCTGAAGTGCGATTAAGGTCAATGAGCACTGATGGAGCTTATTTGATAAGCTTTAAAATAGATATGGTCTCATCTCAATATCACATTGGCAAGGCCTCCAAATCATCAAGATATGCTATCGCTATTTCTGTCGGGAGCTATATTATCGTCGTGGACTTGTTATTCACCCTCGGGCCCTAGCCTAAGTTAGAGCATGCCCTGAGAAGATAGAGAGCACACCAAGGAAGTCCTAGGATTTTCTCCTCCTTGCCACCACTTTAGGGGGTCAGCAAGGGCGTCCAAGCCAAGCTAAAGGCCCAGTCCAACTCAAGTTCGTGTTTGTGTCTTCAGGACCAGTGAGCAATAAAATGAGTGCTCAGGACATATCCAGACTCCATTTTTTATGAAATTTGATGGTCATTAAAGATCGTTTTAAACCGTCAAATAATGCATAAAAAGATCACAATAGAAAGATAGAGGTTTTAACTGATAATTTCTATGAGTTTTGGTGATTCCATATTTTCTGCAGGGTTAAATCCAGAAAAGACAATTTGGTGGATTTAATTATAAAATTAAGACAAAACTTGACGGCGACGAAACACCGCGCATTGGACTTAGGAAGATTCTAGAAAACACCAGAACAAAGCGGCGCGCGAGCCATGAACAAGTGGGGTCGACCGGCCCCATCGGCCAGGCTAACCGGCACCCCTAGTGGACCCTAGCTATCATCTTCCGTGAGCTTCTTCCACCACCTTTAAGGATTAATCTTGGCCCTGCGTGAAGTCAGTTTGATCAAATAAGCGTCGTTTCCTCCACTGGGCTATAAATATGGCCCTGTACCCCTCAGGGCAATTAGGGTTTTGTCTCAATTCATTTATCAAGATTAGACTAGAAGTTAGGATTTCCAGAGATTGGAATTAGAGCTCCAGTTCTTCAAGTTCTTAGTTTAGGCTTTAGCTAGCAAGGTTGAAGTAGAGTTGGGCGATTCACTTGGGATTCCAGATCTGTTCGTCTGGATATCGGTAATTTGTCTTGTATCTCATTATGACTTTATTCTTATTTATTATATTGCTACTTATTAAGTTCTTAGTTTTCTCTAGTTATATTTTTGATATAGTTATGGTTGGTGATGATTATAGTCATAAGTTCGTAAAGCGCCTGATTCAATTCTCGAGTGGGTTAGGTGGTATGTATTATCTAAGCGTGATGCTTTGGTATTATATGTACCTATGGATGCTCCCTGATATGCCGGGTCATGTGGTAGATCGCAGACATGACAGGTCTGTTGAGTCCTTTATAAGCCATCCTCCACATATAGGTTTAGTAGAGCGCGGTCGTGAAGGAGGTGACCGTTATATCTCAAATTTCTCCCTAGTTGATGCTCCTTATACTATTTTCTAAGTTGGTTATACTATAGATGAAAGTGTGTATATTAGTGTGATCTATAGACTTATTATTTAGGAATAACTTAGTAGTTCTTTACTCTAGCCAAATCTTCTCGAGTTAGCCTAACTATATTAGCCGAGTTTCTATATTTTATCTCTGAAATACCATTTATCTTATACATTTATCTTGTTGCTTATTGTTTATCTTGACTCACTCCTGCTAAAGCATTAGAGTGGTTGGTTTTTCTAGTTTACACATTTATAGTTGTAGTCATAATTCCTTTTTTACCCCCTTTAAGATTTAATCCTATGCGAGTAAAAGTTTTTTCTTTTGGCTAAAAACAAATCAATGATACTTAGAAATTTTACCAGGTGAAATGCTATAAGATAATTATCTCGTGGCGCTTTGGATATATTTTATAGTTATTTTTAGAGCAGTCAAGTGTAAATTTTTTCAGTATTTTTGGCATCATGCTAGGGATGACATTAGTGCAAAGTGATGTTAGAAATGTCAACAATAAACTACATATGGATAGAAATATAATTTAATAAGCTAACTAATGACCTTGGTTTGATGTCTAAATTTCATCGAGTCAATGAAAATTGTCAAAATAAGTCAGCGTCTACAATCTATTAGGGTCATGTGCCACCATTTTTGGTCCGTTAGGCCGTGTATCGTGTTTGAGCCTATTAGGGGCGCATCAAAGGGAGTGACGACCCTTATACTTTATATTCAGTAACCGTCGCCCTTATTAGGATTTGGGTTTTGCTTTAGATCAATCTGCTTTCAAACAGTCGCTATTATCGATTTGTGAAACCCCCATGTTAAGATCTTAATCATATATTTGCAATTGTCACTATACTTGAGTTGCGTATTATCTTGTTTTTGCTTGTGTTCTTCGATTTGCAACAAGGATTAGCCTTCTCGGCGAGGTCAATCTGAATGTTATGAGGATGCTAACTAGCCGAAAAATCAAAAAATTTTAAGCCCCATAATCCGTTCGATCTCTTTGCTAGAGATAGGTTACGGATATACCACTTTCGGCGTGTAGGTCTCCGAAGAAATTAATAGATTATCTTGAACGCCAAAATTGCCGTGCGATCCCGGTCCCCATCAGTCCTCCCATAATAGGCGTGTGAAGGAGGGTCCGTATGGAGAGCAGTGTCCCCATGTGGCCAGGAAACTGACATGATTTAATTCGTATTCTTAGTCCGCGAAGAGGAGGCCGCCACAGTAATGTAGGAGGAGAATAAAGTGTGATCTCGAACGAAGGGGATGATGTGGCTTGAGAAGATGCCCTAAAATAAGCCCGAGTTGGAGGCCCATTAGTAACCCTGGGTGATGTCCATCTGGGGTCAAACCTATTACCATCCCTGGTTTAAGCAATTCACCATGGGTTCACGCTCTAGGAGATGGGCCGTTTTCCTCCTCCCCAATAGTCCCGAAAGCCTTGATCCGTCGACAACTCATTATGTAGAAATGATCATATCCTTATCCACCAACTAGCATACATGTTATTCCCTTGCCTCATGATATTTGGTTCAATCTGTTAACACTAACCAACACGGTCATGCATTTGTTGATCCAATCACTTGAGTGATCCAAAAATATCACTTATCATCGATCCACTGGACGGCAAGTCCCATCTTGATTGTCTATGTTTCATAGCATTTTCTCGACAAACCCGAAGACCTTCTTTATAACTAATTTAACATTATTTTTTTTTAAGCGTGTCGATACACATCTAAATACAACAATCTCAGAAAGGACATAACGATATGATGTGTATAGAGACAATCTCTTGTTGGTACAGTACATATGTATACATGTGAATTATTATTTGACATCTCCATGTCCATGGCTTGTGAAACATAGCCATCAACTAATACATGTGCTAGTCTAATATTTTTATGTGTGTCCTCACATGAACTCCAACTATCACAAATATAGAATAACCATACAAGTAAAAGAGTTCCACAAACAATTCACATAATTGCCAATCAATACAAGTTGTCTTTAATGGATATTCAATGGATATATTACATATCATGGATACTGGCCAATATCATCATCTCTATGATTACCTCTAGGGCATATTCTATAATCGGAATGTGACACGGTTGATAACTAGAGAAGACATGGTGCTAAGGTTACGAGGGTTCAAGTCTTTGTGATCCGTATGGCGTGGGTAATGGGGGCTCCGGGCAAATTAATAGTTATCTTGAACCCAGACAAAACCATCGGAGATCCCACGTCCCCATCATCCCAAATAATAGGCGTGTGAAGGAGGGTCAGGGGAGTTCAGTGAATGTGGCCAGGAAACTGACATGATTTAATTCGTATTCTTAGTGCGCAAGAGGAGGCCGCCACAGTAATGTAGGAGGAGAATATGTGTGGCTCGAACGAAGGGGATGATGTGGCTTGAGAAGATGCTAGAGAAATAAGCATGGGTATAAGTATGTGTGGGTGATGTCCATCTGGTGCAAACCTATTACCATCCCTGGTTGCAATTCACCATGGTGCGGCTCTAGGAGAGAAACGTTTTGTCTCCTCCCTAGTCCCGAAAGCCTTGATCCATCGCTCATCAATGTAGATATATATCCTTATCGATTGAACTAGCATCAGCAAGCAAGCAAGCAGATCTAGCAATCTGTAATAAGCAACGGGCAATCATGTTGTGAGTGGAGGAGAGGGAGAAAAAATATTGCTTATGGCCGATCCACTGGACGACTTTTACTACTTTCTTTCTATGTAATATTTTCATAAAAATATTTTCATAATAACATTTACAAAGCAAGGAAGTTACAGTTTGAAGAGTCAAGGAAAAGCGTGAAGTGTCTATTCCTCCAGTTCACTTGCACATAGAGAGCTTTCTCTTTTTTATTTTGAAACTAGCTCGAGAGCTTTTGAGCGGAGATATTTCAAACAAAAGGCTGTCAAGCTTTCCACACGGAACAGTTTCTTTTGCGACGAAGCTAGTTGCTTCGCCACTTTTACAAGAATATAATGTTGAACAGTTTGGTTCTGGATGCCACACAGCCTTGTTCCATTTGAACAATTTGGCAACTCTTCGCAACCAAATAAGGCCTTGCTGTGTTAAGCAATTTGGCTCCAGATGCCAGCAGAATTTATCTTTTGAAAAAGATCATGTGCCCTAAATTTCAATTTCAGAACACAAAAATATGGCTGTCTAATCATTAATGACAATTGTCTAGCCCATTTGTTTACTACCAGTTCCATGGACACCTCAATTACAACAACATTAGGAACAAAAAAAACAGAGAGAGAAAGAGAGGAAATGCTGGATCACCACGATCAATAATTTTGTCTAGAACTGCAATTCACTGACCCACCATACGCTGCTTCTGACTCCATCAGAAGCCAGAGGCTTCCTCCATCCACCAAGTCCAGGCGGGCACCACTTGATGTCTGCTAATGGTCACAACGCCATGGCCAGTACAGCCACACATGCTGCCACAGCTACCTGTGGCCATGTCCACCAACCCTAGCAAGCACAAAGAAAGAGAGGTAACAAACTAACAACTCAGCAGACGAGCAAAAGGGGGGCGCAAAGTTCCAATGAGAAGAACAATGGACAGAGAGACCACTGGGGGTTAAGGTTTGTTCTCCACTTTCGTGATTGCAGGCTCATCTACTTGCGATTATCGATGGTTCCACCTTTCAACCATGTGTTTATGGCTACCTACTCACATTTCTGGTTCTGTGCCAAGAATGGAATGCAGAACGAAAAGCTAGCACATCACGTCGAAAGCTAAAGTTCATTCTCTGCTTCATTGTTACCGAACATTCATTCTCATGCATTTTTCTTTTCTCAAATTAGAGTTATTAATTAATCTGAATGTCAATGGTTGTGCCATGTTCCATCATACGTAACCTGAAATCCTTAGTGCTACCTAAAAGGGTGTTTGATCGTTTAGCTAAAGTTTAATCCGGGTCAGATCGATGTTTGACACAAATTAGCCAATTATAAAATTAATTGTATAAGTAATAGCTAATTCATGAGAATAAGCATAATTAATCCATAATTAGCACAAGTTTAATGTAGCATCATATTAGCAAATCATAGATTAATTAGACTCAATGGATTGGTCTTACGAATTAGTCATGGCTTAGCCTATATTTAGTACTTAGACTCTATTCATTATATGCGACAAGGCTAAAATTTAGTGGCGGGATCCAAGCATCCGGCATCGATGCAATGCAAAGTTGCTCAGTCTACAACATTGCACTAAATTTGCTAAAGAAAAAAGAAATATATCAAAGCAGGGAGTCAATATATATCTCCAATGCATGACCCTTTCCAACAAATCCAAATTTAAACTTTTTCTTAAAACGATTCCATCGTTCCAAAGCAAGCATCAATCACACGGTTACTGGCTAGGGGGGCAGGAGCTAGCATGTGAACCACCATTAGCAGCAGCTAGCAAGAGAGCAGAGCTTACCAGTGTCGCCTTGGCAGCGGCCGAGATGCTGTAGTACCCGCCGTTGTCTGACCCGTAGCCGTGGCCACTGTACCCGCCACCGCCGGTAATGCTGCCACCGGAGGAGGAGGAGGAGGAGTTGTCCTGCGGGAGGCGGTAGGAGAGCTGGTACGCCGGCGTTCCGTCGGGCTTGAAGAGCCCGTAGTTGCGCTCCGACGTCGGCCCGGGCTTCATGTTCTCGTTGAAGAGCGCGAACATGTAGACGCGCAGCGGCGTGGCCGGCCGCAGCGGCGTGCCCTTCCCCTGTGCCACGAGCCGCATCACGTTGCCGTTGTACCTGGCCGCGTTCTGCGGCGTGGCGCCGGTCTCGTTGGCGTCCCCGCCGACGGCCACCCGGTCTCGGACACGCGCACCTCCACGGCCCGCGCCGCCGCGCTGTTGGCCGCCGCGATGGCATGGTACATGGCGTCCACCTGCGCCGCTAGCATGTTGGTGTAGTGCAGCCCGGTGCCGGGGTCGGCGACGCCGGCATGGCCGGGCTCCAGCAGCGCGTACTCGAGCTCCACGCCGGTGGGTTCCTCGGCGTAGGCGAAGTAGGGGTACGCATTGACCAGGAACGGCGAGCCTGCGCGCGCGTGGAAGTCGAGGATGGGGCAGAGCATCGGGAGGAGGTCCTTGCGGAAGTACGCCGACGACGGCGGATACGACGTGGCCAGCACGCCGAGGTTGTGCGCCGTGGTGACGGCGACCTGCTTGTCCAGGCCGGCCTGCGCAAGCGCGTCGTGGAGGCACTGCATCGCCGGGAGGAGGTACCTGGACAGCGAGGAGCTGTTGGCGCCGGTGAGCACCTCGTTGCCGACGGTGAGGAAGGCGATCTTGGTGGCCGGGAGCGCGGGGGCAATGTTGGAGCGGACCCAGGACGCGGCGCCCGTGGGGGTGGAGACGGCGGCGAGGCACTCGTCCGGGACGCCGACGACGAGCTCGACGCCCGTGTTGGCGAAGGCGCGGATGGTGGTGGGGTCAGCATCGTAGAGTCGGACGCGGCCGACGCCCAGGGAGGCGACAATCTGCGGCACTGAGGTGGCCGCAGGGAGGTTGTTGCCAACGCGGCCGTAGCTGATGCCCAGCAGCGCCGAGGACGTCGCCTCAGGTGTGCAAGGGAGCAGAAGGAGCAGGGCCAGCGACAGATGGAGTGCCGCCATTGCGCGTGATGGCAGTGTGCTCAATTGCTCAGTCACAGAGAGAGAGAGAGACAGAACACAGAAGCTTGGGCAAATGAGCTACTAAGTAGGAGGTGCGAGTGATGAGCTGGAGCCCGGAGGGATTTGGCTTCGAGCGGCTGGACCATAGGGGTTTGGTGGGTGTTGGACCAGATCGGGGGCCTCAGTGGATCTCATATAAACACTTACTACGGTCCTATTTGCTTGTCTTATAGAGTTATAGGTTTATCGGCCGTTGAAAAAGTATTTTTCTTTTATAGTAAATCAGCCGGTTTGTCTTTTCAGTCAGCTTATATGACTAGTCGAACACCCTGAAAGTGTCCATAACATCTACGGTGAGCGTATCAGTCTTCTAAAGCTCCTTCCTTTCAAGTGAAAGTTCCCTATCTTTTTTGGTTCGGAATCCAATCTAGTTAAAAACAAACAATTGCCCGATGGAAAAAGTCAGATGAAAGACAAGGAGTGTAAACCACATACGAGTGAGCGCATAAAGCGAAATGTTTTGCAGCGAGTCAAACATAATACGATCAAAGGGAAATAGGGTCAATGCTACAACTCAAACAGTTCCCCAGAGGGGGTCCCGGGTTGAAAGAGCGAGCTACATTCTTTCATAGAAGACAGAAAAAAGAAGACCGATGGTTTCTTACTTCATCTTAATATAGGGATGCTTTTATGTAGCTTCCAATATCTGAAGGAGTTAGCGTAAATTTTATAGCTTCTAATAACTGCTAAAAAACTTGTCGATGGATCATAGTACACATAGTAATCGAAAGGTAAAGGCCACCTAGTCGAGGAAAACATAGACCACAAACTCATCCATCCAAGGCAGTAGTAGGACTCTGTAAAAAGCTGCTTCAATATTCTAGCTTTTCTATCTCCTCGAGTCAAATGCATTCAACTTCCTCTGCACAACGCTTGCTGTGGCAGTAGCTTCATCACTTTGTCAGACCAAGCACTTGGTGCTCCTACATGTCACTCTGCCACTCTGCGAAGATACTAGTTGAGCTTATCTGGACATTTGGTGGAGATGTGGATCTTGGGACTACAATACAGGCTAGAGCGATGGGGTTGCCCTTAAGTGATTACATAAACTTCCTGTCGGAAAGAAAGATAGACTACTTTTAAATTAAGGGACTGACTACACAACTGTCAATAGATTTTTGTTGTCCAAATCTGTCAGATTTTAGGCCAACTAAAAGATGACAACTCACATAGAAAAAATGACAGATATAGCAAATGAAAATCTGTCAACCCTTAAATCGGATACATCTCACAAACGGGTTTACCCAAACCCAACATCTATTATAACAAACTTACAGACCTAAAAGACAACAACTAAGTAAGCCAAGAGATCGCCCTGCTGGGTACTGGACATCCCGAACACACAGGCATTCTCACATCACATGGCTTGGGTGGCAATAGCATCACCTTCCATCGGATACCTCTTTGACTTATTGACACCTAGAGGGCCTTGCAACCATGGTGCTCGTCGATTTTCATCTCATAACCCTAAAATCAGAGAAACCTGTTGAGATAACGGACAAACTTGAGAGCTATTGCAGCAATTGAAATGAGGTTTATCCTAATTTTGTACCAGTTCACAGGCCTCACCAAAGTGGAGGATCACAGATGGATCTAAGAACGTCGTAGCAAGAAGGTTGAACCTAAAAGAAAACAACACAAGGGCAGAACAACAGACCCAACACAAAACAAAACACACACACACGCACAACAGCTCCAAAGACACAAAAATACACACACAGAAAAAGAGACACAAATACACATTTAGGGTAACAAAGGCAACAAAAAGGAATATAAGCTCAATTCACAGCAGCAATGCAAACACTGACGGGCATAGACACAAACACTCGCACATGTAAAAAAAACTACAAACACACACACACACACAAAAAAAAAACACACAGAGAAAAGGCGCATGTAAACACAAAGAAAAGAAATGGAAAAGGTCTCAAACACATAGAAAGGGGAGAAAAACAAAAACAATCACACTAAGAAAAAGAGAGAGACACACAAAGAACTCCGAAAAATTATCAAGAAGACGTAGAACAGAACAAACACACCTACACACTGATAAACACAATGAATGCACATACAACTAAAAAAACACAAAAGGCACATAGACACACTAACACACCCCCCCTAAACACACACAATGACAAGAAAGGCCCAAAAAACATGTCACACAGAGAGACACAAATAGAGAGAGAGAGAGAGACAAACACACACATAGAGATAGAAAGACACAGATAGAGGCGCGCACAAAAAACTAAAAGAAAAGATATAAATTAAAACAATACACCCAAAAAGACAAACACACACACACACACTCACACTCAAACTCACACATAGAAAAAAAAAGAAAATGAAACACACGCAAACACAAAGAAACTACCACAAAAGAAAGGAAAAGAGATATACACACAAAGAACTCCGAAAAGAAAAACTCAAAGACAACATATAAAAAAACTAAAACTGAAATATTCTAAAACAGACACACACACTACCCTGCAGGCACTTGCGAGCGCGCATGCATACATACACAAAACGTTGCTAAACTTCTGCATTGAATAGGTTCAACTTAAAGGATGCTCTACTGAATTCTAATTAGGAGTTCAGGAAATATTTAGCTGGTAGCATCAAGGATGCAGCTATTGCAAGAAATAAGTGCTTGTAATCATGTAATCACTGAAACAAAGAATTGACAAGAAAATGCTCCTATACTTAAACCAAATTACAATAACAAATAGCCGTAAAAAAAAAGCATCCATGTTTGTGCACAAATAAAATTGAGAACTCACCCTCAGCCTTTCCAAGGTCCTCAGTATATTAGGATTCATCTTACTTCTCAAGTGCTTCAATACATGACACATAAAAACAAATGAGATAAAAAACTATATTGCATTAACAAAAACCAAAAAAAAATATACACACCTCAAACAACAGATCATCTAGACCATCAGCTAGGAGACTCGCCTTTACCACTATAAAAAAAGCAAATATATAAGAACTCTCTTTCCCTGCTATAGCTTCCTGGCCATCTTGTGGCCTTGCAAATGCCAAATGCTGAAATGCATCATGCATGTTTGTGGCAAAACAGAAAGGTAATATAAAGCATTTAGGTCAGGTTTTCATAGGAGTTGCTAATAGATATTTCGGTGATCCTGACAATTTCAAAGAACTGAACTTGCTTTTTTTAAAGAACGTGCGTCAATTTCAGACCACCTATAATTAGCTGCTCAACTGCACTAGGCAATTTAGATACATATTCATCCAAACTCACTCAACCAAAAATCAAACAGAGACTAATAGCAACTATGATAATAGCAAACTATGTATAGTTCATATCCATCAGCATGCAAAAATGTGTTGGTGCTAACAAATAAAAAATCTGTCATTCTCTACTGCTCTGATAGCAAATTCAATCAGAATGGACTTTATAGAGGCAGACAAGCATTCACAAAAACACAGTTTCAAATGATAGTGCTAGTCGAACAATGAACACAATTTATAAAATCTCAACTATACATCAAAATGCAATAACACAAATTGAGATAAATCAAAACATACATAGTTTGATCACTAATGACATTTGGTTTTGAAACATGTCTGAACAACTATAAAGAATTATGATGGTACATAGAAAAATATATATACAGTTCCTAATTGACACTGCTCTTAATTAAACTAACTGAAAATGTACATGGAAACAGGGCTGTTTTAGTTTCCGAGGGATGTTTCATACATTCAGAGCAGTAGAGAAAAACAACTAAATAAACAACTACTAATATGCAGGGAACAACATGAAAAAGGACTCCGGCTAGATCAAAAAACGACTTCGGCTGCTGCTGCTCTAAATCGACAAGTAAAGACACAAGCACCTAAACAACATGAAAAAGGACCAGGAGCTAAAAGGAAGCTAACCTGTTGGACCGTAGAACAGAAAAAGAGCACAGATCGAATGGCTGAAAAACTAACCTCAGCTCCTCAGTGAGGTCCTACTACCCATCCAAACACCGTCTCACGACACAAGACAATAGACAATAACTACACCTAAATATTACAAGGCTAAATTGTTCGGTTAGAGGGCATTCTTGCCAAGCCTTTATAAACCTTTCGTCTACATAAGCATCCAGCAGAGCCTATTTAAGCCAGCTTGGTTCACATAGTATATCACACACATATCCGCACAAAAGACAAGCATCAGCCATCAAGCAAGCAGACGGAGGGGCGGGGTGTTGGGGTTCACACACATATCCATAAGAGACAGGCACGAAGCAAGCAGACAGAGAGGAGGGGAACAGGAACGAAAGACAGACCTCGTAGCTCGTGGTATAGCTAGAGAGGGAGAGGAGCAGGAGAGCATGACGCGTCCTACACGGAACGCGCGGTTGCAACAAATAAGGGGCGAGACTTCGCCTCGCCTCCGTGGCGCTAACGTGCCGCGGAACCGCCAAGAAAGGAGCAGTGAGGGGCCGGCGGATGACGGTGGCGATGGAGATGCCCGTGATTCCGATCGAGCTGTTCGTCGTTGACGACCCATGCGCCTTGCTTCCGATCGATCTCGCCCCCACCCGCATGCCCTGCTGCTTAGACAGCAGCTCCGACCGCACAACGCCGCCGTCGTCGATGGCTCCGCCCCCACCCGCGCGGCGCAAGCGGCGGATATGCATACGCCACCGATAGGATTGGGGAAAAGCGGTGGGAGAAAAGAAGAGATAAGAATGGGCGCGGATTTCAAAAATAATGCAGACCCGCCAACATTGGCGGACCCGTCAGCAAAACAGCACACCGGGAAAAGACAACACGTATCTTGAAGCATGATCGACGGTCCAAAATTAGACAGATCAAAGACAACAAAATCTGTCGACAGATATATATAAAAACTCTTAAATTAAATAGACCTCATATAAGTGTTTCAAAAAGATAGACCTCATGTAAGACTTATGATCATCAAAATACATAACAGCATTATGGATCACTGTACACACAGAGCTTAAGTGATTAAAAAAACTTCCATCAGAAGGAAAGATAAAGGTACTTTTACATTAACAGTTTAGTACCGCAACAAATGAGACTCTAGTTGAGTTTGTAGTTGTTGCTGTAAGTACTATTAACAGAAAAATGTGAGGACACAAAATCCACTTCCAAGCAATATTAATACTACAACAGTGTAACAAAACTTCGTATATGAACATTGTTCAATTTAACTGTATTGCCTTATGGACTGCTTGATTAACTTATTACTTGGGAACATTAACAAAATGATATATATATATATATATATATATATATATATATATATATATATATATATATATATATAATTAAGAAGACCGCAAGCCTTGTTGACCATTATTTGTCACTCAAGACATTAATCATAGACCACCCGAGCATGGATAATAATCTCCCCTTATACTGCATCCTCGAATTTTAAGACTTGTAATAGTTATCGTTGTATTAGCTAGGCATGACTAACATGTAAATAAACTTGCTTCTTTGAGAGAGACACATAAGTACAACAATACACCAACTTTTTCACAAACTTTACTCCATATTTCATTAAAGCATCAATATAATTAGAGGTACATTGAACATATTTATGAATACAATCACCATATAAGACAGATAAAACTTTTAAGATGAGTTATATACTCTTAAGATGACAGATATGTTAGCCATTACAAAGGAAATTACAAAGAAAACTAGTGCAAGTTCAGTTACTACAGAAGGTAGTATTCTATTAACAAGCATAAATAAATTCAACACCCCATAATTTTGCCACCTCAACAAGACTGAAGGTGAACTTTCACAAATTGTGCCTAGTCCCTATTAATGTGCCACAAGACAAAGTCCCTCATTTGACTGGAGTTTTTGGCTGTGTTGAGAGTAAGCTACCTTTCCCCTACCTTGGAATCCCCTTGGGCACTACAAAACCACTAGTCAAAGATTATGCTCCCTTGATCTACAGAATTGAGAGAAAATTGTCTGCTAGCTCAGTTTATCTTTGTTATTCAGGCAGACTGCAACTCATCAACTCAGTGATCTCCTCACTTCCTACATACTTCATGTGTACAATGAGCATGCCCAAAACTATGATTGCAATCATTGATAAATTCAGGAAAAAATGTTTATGGAGAGGAAGTGATATTAACACTAAGGGCTACAATTTGGCAGCCTGGGAGATGGTCATGGTACCCAAAAACAAAGGTGGCTTGGGTGTCAAAGACTTATATATACATAATGATGCAAGCATAAAACACCTCACTTACAATAAAGTAGATGTGCCCCTGGTATAGTTGATTTGGAATTTTATAGAGCACTTCGGGCGAGATAAAATAAAACGTCATGTTAATATAGTAAGATTAGTCCCAACGCATAAACCATAGTGTTCATGCCATTAAGTAAAAAGATGATGTGACATTGCAACTAAAAGAGAGAATGAAATGGTTTATTAACTACTAGAAAAAATGTCTATATTTGAACCAAGACATAAAGCGATATGATAGGTAGACGAGGGAGGGAAAAGGTATATAATTGGACAAAAGATTATTATGTAGAAACTATTCTTTTTTCCTATTGTTAGTGTCCTAACAAAACAAAATAATAGAACAAATAATTATATAATTTACAAGCAAAATAGACAATTAAAATAATTTTAAATTGTAAACTAAAATAATCACTAACTCTTTTGGCTATTTGGGCTAACGTGTGCAGGGCAGTGCCGCAGTGGGCACTGGGCACGACAGTGTCTCGCAGGCCACAGCCTTTTGCCTCCGTCGTTGCTCGTAACTTCATAGCCCCATGTGATGTGTCGATCATTGTATGGGTGCAGGGCAATGGATGGATGATGCGAATGCTTGAACCAACTGAAGCGTCTGATTGCTGAGATTAGTACTAGTAGTATGTAGCAGCCAGCAGAGGAGCCCGGCCACCATTGGCTCCACCTAAAGGGTCTTTTTGGTGGAAGGATATTCTCAAGCTAAGTAATAAGTTCAGAGATATAGCAAGCTGTTTGCCAGGAATGGGTGATACAATTGGGCTTTGGGAAGACTCCATTCAGGGGGAGGAGTCCTTCTCAACTAGATTTATATACCTATGTAAATATCAAGTGGATGTCAGTTAAGGAAGGATTAGCTACTGAGGAGCTACTTGATCTTTTTAGACTACCCATGTCTAGGTCAGCTTACAATTAGTTTCTAGTTTTCAAGGAGGAATTAAACAACCTCAGGGATGGCACAGATCAAACTGACATATGGGTCTGCAATTGGAATGGGGTCTTTACACATCTGTGAAGTACCATACTCATCAGTTTGTTCAAATCATAGCGCCTAGGCCCTTTTGCTGGATATGGACAACTAAAAGCATGCCAAAGATAAAATTCTTCATTTGGTTGCTGCTGGTAGACAGATTAAATACTGAGATATGCTTAGAAGAAGGATGAAACACTTAGAAGAGGGTTACAAGTGTGTCATGTGCCCAAATCAAATTGCTGAAACATCAAGTTATCTATTTTCTGAATGCTCATCAGGAGTTGCTCGGTGGTTTGCAGTTGGCATTTAGTGGGATCATCAACGGAATGTGTGAGACATGTTGATCCAAAGAAAAGAAGTTAATGGAAGCCCCTTCTTCATGGACCTATTCATGATTACAGCTTGGTGCATTTGGAAAGAGCGAAATGATCTGTCTTTAATCATAAAGTCCCCTCTTTGGAGAGCTGGAAACGCCATCTTAAGAATGAAGTTAAGCATCATCTCTTTAGAGTACCATCTGCAAATTGTAGTTTAATTATGGATTGGGTCAATTCTTTGTAAGTGTGCTTCCTAGCTACTTAGAGGCTGCATCCCTCACTGTTTGAGTTCTCTGTCAGCCATAGGTATTGGTACCTTCTTTAGTTAGCTTCCTGCTAACCTTTTTTCTATATTGTTCTTGGTTTAATATTCCTAGGAGGCTTTGCCTCACAATTTTCTTCAAAAAAAATAGTGATGTTATGAAGTTAGTAGTGTTTGAAGATGAATTGCATCGAAAAGAGTGATATGAAAGGCTCCTAGGTGTAGTTGCAACACTTAGGAGCAGCAATAGGGCATTAGAAGAGATTAGTTGAGTTAAGGATGGCTTAGACAGTCTCCAACAGCTAGAGCCCAAACACGAGACCCATTCTCTAGTATAGGTCATGTACAATAGATGGGTCACGCACTTGCTTCTCCAACAGAGCACCCGAGCAACCAGTCATTTCTCGAAAAAAATCCAGATCAAAGTCGGAGAGAGAAGAGCCCCAAAGGAATGGGGAAGGGCAAGACGCATCCCTCATCGGCGCCGCCAGCCGCAGCAGCGGCAGCTACTGTAGGCGGTGGAGTTGGGGAGAAGACGGCAGAGGCGGTGCTGATTCAGCTGCTGCAAGCAGTGGTGCTCGCGGCCGCGGCGCCGCTCGCGGCCGAGGTGAAGGGGTGCTGCGTCGCAACGGTCCTCGGCAAACAAGAACGGGAAGGCAAAGCACCATCAGGCAGAGCTTAGGTGTGGCTGTACTGGTGCCATTAGGGGCGGAGCGGCGACGGAGCTAGGGGCACCTTTTGTCGGAAAAAGCGCGCCGACGCAGCTACGAAGGCAGCACCTAGCGGCGCGGTCCAGCGGGGTGGACGCGACCTCCCCCCACGGAGCTTCCAGGCACTGGGAGCAGAAGCGGAGGGAGGGGCTGCCTCGCCACGGGCCCATGGCTCGGGGCGAGATTTGCGTCACCCCGGCTCTGCAATGCTTCTTTGCGTCTCACCCCAGGCAGTACGCAAAATAGGTCATCTATCTGGGTTTTCTGTTGGAGGGCATTTATGAAACACAAAAACACTGTGTAGGACCTATTTTGCGTTTGAGTTGCATTGTTCAAGTCAGTCTTACATCGATCTAGAGGACAACTTACACACTCTCCACGTTAGCTCCAATGTGAAGATGATGCTCTTTGCCAAGGCCGTGGGAAGGGATCGGTTTTCGAGCCATTCTAAGGCCACCACATTCTTGTCCTCTGTCATTGAGTACTTTAGGTTGGTCGAATGTAACATCTAGGTACGACACAAGTCCTAGGCCCACTCTTAGGCCCACTCTTCCGAGAGGTGGGCCTAGCCTATGTAAAAAATCCGCTTGCATTTTTGTCCTTGCTTCGTGCGAAATGCTTAACCACGAGTTACTACATGTCCCTAGCTAGCTTTTAAGCTAGTCCGCCCATTCTTCAATTCACAAAATGGTGCTAAATAGTTAGATGCGCAATATTATCTGCAAAGAACAATAACTCACATGTACAATACCCAAGCTACAAGAACCCAAAACTAGTCCATCCCAATTTCTTCTACAAGAACTTGTAGTATAGTACCTCGCAACTATAGTACCCTTTAGCTACATGAGTTCAAATTCCGACTGAATTCAGTCCACTTGGCTCAATGGTGAGGCCATTACATGGAATCCAATACTTGAACCGCACATGTAGAACTGCCCACACAACTTAGTAAAAAATAAACATGAGGTCAATCTTCTCGGGGCCATCGATCCACTAAAAGAAATAGCACCTCTCTCAATCTTACTATAATGCTAAGACCCATAAAGGGGTTCCCACCAATCAGATTTGGCTATTTCCTAAAAGTGACGTCAGCTTATATCATCTTTTCAGTTTTCCCCACCACCGCGTCTTGCCTTTCTTGTGTGTCGCGCTTGCCTTTCCGTGCGTCTTCTCCACTGCCGTCGCGTGCTCGCACCGCTACCACCGCAAGGGCCACCACGGGCCACCACTGCTATTGAGCGCCAGGATCCGTTGCCCATATATACGGAAGCCGGTGTTCTGCGGGGGGCCCACCTTATTTGGTCGAAGGTGGCTCCGGATGGAAGCCGGTCGTCATCGCTCGTGACCTAAATCTCTAGATGAATCCGCCTCGGATGGAAGCCGCTTGGTCCCATGGTGCCGGTGGTCCCGGAGCTCAAGTGTTTCATCTGGAGCCACTTCCACTCTGCCCCTCGGTGCCATTCCTTCTCCCTTCCCTTCTTTTGGATAGGACTCCCTGTTTCGCCACAAATTGCACGAAACTAACATCGGTTTTCATCTTCGCGTTAACTAGGCATAGTCATTGGTGGATATCAAGGGTCTTCGTTGGTGTATATATGTTTCCCCGAGGTCCTACTATTTGGATTCCAAAAGAATTGTTACTCAGGCGAAGGTTAGGGTTTGAAGCATTTCATCTTTTCGTTCTTTTGAGATCATTTCCTAATAATTGTCGTTCTTGGATTTCAAGGTACATTTTGTTGGTGGATATAGTTTGAATGGATTTCTCCTAATCGAGATTCAAAAGTATTGTTTGTCAATTAGAGGTTAGTTCTGCTTGATTATGTTCTACAAATTGAGTTATTTTCTGATTTCTCAAAGTCTACTTGCTAGGTTCACATAAATTCATTTAAATATATGGATCTATATTCTATGATTTTTTTCTCCAAATTTAGTTAATTGCTTCTCTGAACTCTTTTGATCTCATTTATCCCTATTTCCTCTGCTTTGTATTGTTTCTTTAGGAACTACGATTATCCTTTTATTATCGAGGTGCCTACTTGGGAGAATCAACAACATATCAGTCTGTTGGAGATCATACCTCTAGCATATTGGTAAGCCTTTCAGCATACTTACTGTCTTCTATTTGTTTAGGGATTGTTTGTGTAAGCTGTAATGGTCAACTTCTGTTTTACTGGTTGAGTGCTACTGTTCTACTTCATAAAATCGACTGATGTATAAAATTGATTTTTTTAGAAACTATTTGATATTAGTTGATACCGAAACACAATATTGAGTTTTCTAAATGAATGAGATCATTTTATAGCTGAGCTCACTTTAGATTTGAACAGGCAAAATTGATGTTGGTTGTTATTTTGATAATCTGGTCAATATTGGGATTTACAATGGACTGATTAGTGAGCATTTGTGGAGACTTTTGACCCCACACCTCCACAAGTTTGTAGCTATGTTCACTGTAGATTGTAACATTTTGAGAGAGAGCTACTTTAGAATATTTGTCGAATATTATAGATGGGTTACTTCATAGATTTTATAATGGTAGATAGGACTAATTCGATGCAAATTGCAGTATGTGTTGATTTAGAATATTTTTAAAATAACATAGGCTAGTAGTGTATATGAAGATTTATTTTCTTGGTGAAATGGGGAGGGGAGTTCAGATGTCACTGTAATTAGATTGTTTTGTATAGTAGCATAGGTGGCTTTACAAAGGCATATATTGGCTTTTTCATATATTGCAATTTTTCATGTTTTAGAAGTTATTTGGAATCAATTTTAATATTGACATAAGTAGGTAATTAAGGGCTTGATAGAACCAATAGTTGTTGTTATTGATAAGATTAGAGTCTACTGAATTAGTAGATGTTTGTAATATCTTTTTCTAAAATATTTAGAATACATACATGTTCATTCTATGTTTCTATTTTAGGCAGCACAAATGCTATTCTGTTTTTTTCTCAGATGAAATTACTTTGATAAAGTTTAGTTCAGTTTTGTTTGGTTATGCTTATCTCTATTTTTGGCTGCATATGCACATACTATAGAAAACAATATATGCATATGCAGGTTATTTTACAATGGCATATATTAAGTTCTGTTTGATTTTTTAATTATCATTGTTAAATTTGTTGTTCATGCTTAATAGCCATTGTCATTTATGAGTTTGTCTATAAATATGTTATTTCAAAAACCGAAGAATTAATCCATGCTTTTCGATTATAATTTCTGATGGTTGCAATATAATGCTCAGTATATATTGTTTTCAAAACCTATATTACCTAATAATTATTTTTACTCAATGCCAAGGTATCTTTTGTTGCTGGATATAATTCCATTGGATTTCTCCTAATCAATTATCAAAGTTATCGCTTTGTCAACCAAAGGTCGATGAATAGAATTATCGATTAATCAAGTTTCTCTTACAGTTCTTGTCGATGCGGGACCAAGACGGTTCCCCCTATCGGCATAACTTTTTTGCCCAGGCGGGCCTACAAGACAGAGGCAAGAGGACCGATTCCGAGTAGATGACGCCTTGTCCTAGTTAGGCAAATGGAATGTAACTTCGTAATAGGAGCGTAACTCTCTCTACTAGTTCGACTAGGATTAGAATCAAAGCTCGGTCCTTTTCTCTCATAAAAAGGAGCCCGAGCACCCTTATTGTAACAACATACAATCATACATTAATCCAATGCAAAAAGGCCAAGGCCAACCGAGTAGAGCTTTTACTCAACGACGAGGGCTCGAACCAGATAAACCGAGTGTTTCTTGCGTGACTTGACCCCATTGACAAGATACAAGAGTTGATCAATGAAATCGATGTTATACCTCGACCGAGCGAAGAGCAAGCCGCTCGAAATTTACTCGTAACTACTGCACAAAGAATACAGGATGACCGAGTACCCCCTCATCGCATACCTTTTGAAATGACAAGCCAAAGAAGTCGAAGAGTTTCCGCGTTCAAAAGATTGTCCGTCCCAAGCCACGCCAGAGAACTCAACCACATCACGACTAGACCGAGAGAACAGAGAAAACCGGGAAAGGCTACCGACTCCTCCTTGAAGCCCTCTCGGATCTATTACAATATATAATAGCCAAGCGATTTCGACTATAAGCCGAAAAAGTACCCGATAAATTCCCCTCGCTTCACGAGAAGACTACTCACGGTCGACTACCTCACAAATTCAAACCATCGAATCACTCTAAATACGACGGCAAGAAGATCGAACCAATACAATGGCTCGGATATATATTCCAAATAATAGAATTGGCCGGCGGAGACGACGACACTAAAGCATTATTTTTTCCAATGGCACTAGAAACATTACCACTACAATGGTTCGACAAGTTGCGCCTGGGATCAATCAAAACATGGGACGATCTTCAGAATGCTTTTTGTGAAAATTTCATCGGAATACTCACACACCCAATAACATAGGTCGAGTTGAAAGGCCTAAAGCAAAATCAAGGAGAAAGCCTCAGAGATTTCTATAAAAGATTTGGGGAGCTAAGAGCATAAGTACACGACATCACTGAAAGAGAAGTAATCGAAGCATTCTTATATGGTTTGAGAGTAAGATGGATGTTCCACGATTTCTGTAAAGAAAACCCACGAACAAACGGCGAGTTCAAGAGAACAGTCAAAAAGATGATCACGGCAGAAGAAAAAACACGGAAAAGATTCCCAGACAAATGTAAATAACTCGGATAGGAGAAACAACTCGCATGTAAAAAACAATCGGAGAACCTAGGGAGATGGAGCAACCCGGATAACATAAAAAAGTACCACAACAAGAAGAGATATTCAGACAACACGGTGGCCACCACCGAAAGAAAGAAATTCTACCCCTAGAAAATTTGAAGAACTCGAGAAGATGAAATGCATCTATCACCCAACTGGAATTCATCCAATGGGAGAATGTCGGATATTCCAAGAAAGTTATATGAAGAAAGACAGACAAGAAAAAAAAGAAGAGAATAGAGAGAAAAAGGAAGAAGACAATGATCCAAATGGATAACGGGTTTCGTAATCCAAGAGCAACAAAGGGCCATGATATTCTCGGGGGTCCCTAGTTCTAAAAGCAAACAAGAAGACAAACTAGCTTGAGAACAATCATGGCGGCGTAACCGGCTACCCCCCGATATCTAAATTGGTCTCAATATCCAATACAATTTTCACATGAAGATCAATGGACAAGCGTCAGAAACGCAGGACTATACCCACTAGTACTCGGACCAACAATTGCAGCCATAACAGTAACTAAAGTACTCATTGATGGAGGAGTAGAACTCAACATCATATTTGCAGACACCCTAAGGAAGATGGGGCCAGAATTCTCAAAAAATGATTACACCAACAAGTGTCCCATTCTATGAAATAGTACCCTGAAGGCCAAAGAATGCCCCTCGGGCAAATAATACTACCAAGAACGTTTGGAACTCCTACAAATTACCATACGTAACTCATCAAATTCGAAGTTGTAGATTTTAAATCATCATATCATGTAATATTGGGAAGACCAGCGTTAGCAAAATTCCTGGCTATACCTCACTATCCTTACCTACTACTTAAGATGCCAGGACCACATAGAGTACTTTCTCTAAGAGGAGATTTAAAACGAGCTTATGAGTGCGATGTACAAGCCATACAAATATCTTCAAAGGTACAAGGAGAAATCAACTCCACAACAACAAAAAAGCAAGGACAGTAAGAATTGGAGATACCAAATTTACAGAAGAATTGGAGATACCGGCCAAAAACAAAGCATTCTCACCTTAGTTGAGGAGGAAAGTACCAAGAAGATCGATCTAGGGACCGGTGACCCATCCAAAACCTCCACTATCAGTGCACATCTACCTATCAAATAGGAACTCACGCTCACCAACTTCTTACGGGACAACAAAGACATATTTGCTTGAAAACCAGTTGATATGCTAGAGTCTCAAGGGAGTTGGTGAGCACAAAATTGAAGTCAACAAAGGAGCAAGACCAATCAAACAGAGGCTACGACGCTTTTCACCCGACAAGAAAGAAGCAATAAAGAAGGAAATAGCCAAATTATCGGGCAGCTTGGCTTCATAAGAGAAATTTTATATCTAGATTGGCTAGCCAACCCAGCCTCCGGTACACAAAAAAGAACACGGACGAATGGCGTATGTGCATCGACTATACCGATCTCAACAAACATTGTCCAAAAGACCCATTTGGATTACCGAGAATTGATCAAATAGGAGACTCAACAAAGGGGAGCAACTTTTACTATCTTTTCTAGACTGCTATTCAGATATCACCAGATTGCACTAAAAGAAGAAGACCAAAGCAAGACTTCTTTCATTACTCCATTTGGAGCATATTGCTACAAAACAATGTCCTTCGGACTCAAAAACGTCGGAGCAACCTATCAAAGAGCAATTCAGACTTGTCTGGGAAACCAAATCAGAAAAAATGCGGAAGGTTATGTAGATGACGTCGTCGTCAAAACAAAGAACCCGGATTCCCTAATAGAAGATCTACAACAAACCTTCGACAAGCTCAAAAGATGGAAGTGGAAACTCAACCCAAATAAATATGTGTTTGGCGTATCATCAGGACAACTACTCGGATTTCTAGTCAGTCAGAGAGGAATCGAAGCAAGCACAAAACAAATCAAAGCAATAACTAATATGGGACCGCCAGCAGACATAAAAGATCTGCAAAAATTAACAGGTTGCATGGCCGCACTCAACAGATTTATTTCAAGACTCGGAGAAAAGGGCTTACCTTTCTTCAAATTACTAAAGAAGACAAACAAGTTAACCTGGAACGAAGAAGCACAAGAAGTTTTCGACAAGCTAAAAGCATACATTAGCACATCTTCAGCACTAGTACCACCAAAGAAGGATGAAGATCTCATGCTTTATATCACCGTAACTACTTCAAAGAGTAAGCACGCCTATTGTAGTTGAAAGAGAAGAACAAGGGCACACTTACAAAGTATAGAGGCCAGTTTACTACATAAGCGAAGTACTCACAATATCTAAAGTGAGATATCCATATGTGCAAAAACTACTCTATGCAATCCTAATAACATAAAGAAAGCTTAGGCATTACTTTGAGGATCACAAAATCATCGTCGTAACGGACTTTCCACTCGAAGATATTCTAAGAAGCCGGGATTCAACAGGACGAATCTCAAAATGGGCACTTGAACTCGGAGCATTCAAGATTGAATTCACTCCAAGAAAGGCAATCAAATCACAAGCACTATCCGACTTCATCGTAGAATGGACTGAAATACAACAACCAACTCCAGACGCCATCCTAGACCATTGGAAAATGTACTTCGATGGATCCTTAAAACTAGGAGGGGCAGGAGCAGGAGTACTACTTATTGCACCAGATGGAAAACAACTCAAATATATTCTACAAATTCTATGGCAAGCCACTAACAACGAAGCAAAGTATGAAGCTCTTATTCATGGTCTATAAGTCGCAACATCGCTAGGAATCAAAAAGACTACTCGCCTATGGAGATTCAGCAGTAGTAGTCAACCAAGTAAATAAAGACCGGGATTGCACCAAAGAAAACATGGACGCTTACTACGAAGAAATACAAAAAATCGAGAAGAATTTTTAGGGCTTAGAAATCCATCATATACTGCGGGACTCAAATGTTGCCGCTGATGTATTAGCCAAACTTGGCTCGCATGCAGAGCAAAAGTGTCGCCTAGGGTCTTTGTCAAGGAACTGACCAAACCGTCAATCAAAAACACCAGCGAGGCAATGGTTGAAAACAAGACTGAACCAGAGCAAATCTTGACAATTACCTCAAGCAACTCAGCATGGATGCAAGTATTCATAGACTACATCAAAGAAAAAACCTGCCAGATAACAAAGCACAAGCAACTCGGATTATTAGAAGAAGTAAAACTACGTCCTGGTGGGAAACAATCTCTATAAAAGAGCAAAGATCATCGCTAGATTTCTAAAATGTGTCCCAACATCAGAAGGAAAAGAAATATTACTAGAAATGCACTCCGGATGCTGTGGAAATCATGCATCTTCAAGAACACTAGTCAAAAAAGCATTTCGGTCTAGATTTTATTGGCCAACAGCTCTAAAAGACGCCGAAGAACTAGTCAGACACTACAAAAATTGCTAGATGTTTGCAAGACAAGCACATGTTCCAGCTCACAATCTAATATGCATTCCACCTGCATGGCCATTTTCATGCTGGGGCTAGATCAAGTCGGACCACTCAAGAAATCTAAAAGAGGATTTGAGTATATTTTCGTGGCCATCGACAAATTTACCAAATGTATAGAATACAAGCCTTTGGTAAAATACAGTTCAACCTAAGCATAAAAGTTCATCCAAGAAATCATGCACAGATTTAGGATATCAAACAGAATAATCACAGATCTGGGATCACCATTTACAGCCAATAAATTCAAAAGATGGGCACAGGATTGCGGATTTAGCATAGATTACGCATCAGTCACCCATCCACAAGCAAACGGACAAGTCAAAAGAGCCAACGGCCTAATCTTGGCAGGATTAAAACCAAGATTATATGAGGATCCCAAAGATTATGGATCAAAGTGGATAGACGAGCTACCAAAAGTAGTCTGGGGACTAAGAACTCAAATAAGCAGAGCAACCGGCTACTCGCCTTTCTTTTTAGTATACGGATCAGAAGCCGTACTTCCAGCTAATTTAATCTAGACATCTCCTAAAATTGAGCAATATAATGAAGGAGAAGTAGAGGAAACAAGAAGACTAGAAATCGACAAAATGAAGAAGAAGTCGAAATCAATGCAACAATACAATCAAGAAGATACATGCAAGGATTAAGAAGACATTATGACAAAAGCATTCAACCAAGAATATTACAAACCGAAGACCTGGTCCTTTGAAGAATTTAGAAATCAGACGGAAGACACAACCTTCTCAGTCCTTAGGAAGGTCCTTTCATAGTAGCAAGAGTAACAGACTTGGTTCTTACGAGCCGATGATAGAAGATGGATCACCAATAAAGAACTCTTGGCACATCTCCCAAATACGATGATTTTTTTCATAAACCAAAAGGCACTGTAATATGTACTACTTCTTTCAATAAAACTCCATTCTTCAAAGGAAGTTTACAATATCCTAGCATCTTTTCAGACCTAGATGAGAGCAAAAAAGGTAGCTCAACCTATCCCGACTTCTAGATTACAGAACTCGAATAAGGACCCACGGTTCAAAATATCCTAACGTCTTTTCAGACCTAGATGAGAGCAAAAAAGATAGCTCGACCTATCCTGACTTCTAGATCACAGAACTCGGATGAGTACCCACGGTCCGAAATATCCTAGCGTCTTTTCAGACCTAGATGAGAGCAAAAAGATAGCTCGACTGTTGGTATAAATTAACTGCACTCCATTAAATAAGATTTAAGTAAGATTATCCGCAAGTGCACAGATAAAAAGATACCAGTGTCACATTTTACCCGGAGGTTTTAAATATCATATCTATAGGGAACAGTTGTGATGATGACAAAGTCTATAGACTTAACCCTACAATTAGGCTAGATAATATCAAGAAAGAGGAAATAGCTATTGAACTCTAGTTCTGACAACCGATAAGCTTTGTATAATATTGTTCTAACAGGGCAAGTAACCCGAATAAGAGCAGAAATCAGAGTTCTCTCCTACCAAGCACCTATAAGCCTATCAATCCTATCAACGGAAGTGGACTACAAAG